>JAYXIM010045271.1:0-107663 GCA_037575425.1 Anastrepha fraterculus | reverse complement strand
ATGTTAGATCAGCGCTGGAGTTATTATGTTGCTCGTGATGGAAATTACGTTGATAAATAAAGTTAATTTGGATCGAAGAAAAAGTGTTTTCTTTGTTAGGATCGGGACTTTTCTGCCCATGTGTTACATAACAACTTGTAAGGTTAATCAAAGTATTTGATGGGGTCAAATACATTGTTACTTTTTATATGTAGTTGAGGATAGGAATTTGAAATATTCAGTGTTTATATTTCATATTTATACCACGCCAGTATTGCCTGTTTTGACAATTCGACTCATACCAATTCTGACTGTAAGGTTTTATCCAGAGAAAGCCATATGAAATTTTCAATTGGTATGGGAGATGCTATGCCCACATTTCCTATACTGACCACTTTTCACCATAAGCACCGTAATTGTATGTAAATACTAAATTTGTGCAATAGTGCCAAGTTTCAGTTCCCTAACTTAATTAATTTTTTTAGATGTATTGGTTGCCACATCTATGGAATTACACGAAAAGAGTAGCCGCACACAAATCAGCACACCTATTCTAGCGTTTTCCCGTAACGTAAGAGAACAGATTAAAGGAGTTCGAATTAATATATTATATAAAGCAGGAATTTCAAAAATATATACATATATGGTTACTATACTATTGTAATAGCGTCCAGAGCGGTAACATTAAAAGTTTATTCTAATAGAATTGGTATTAATTTTTATTATTGCATACTATTTTTAAAGGAAAAGCAAATTCATTTTTAAGTAAAAAACACAAAACCGAAAAAATAAGTAAATAGTAAAATAACCAAATTCTAAGCTATATTTGTATAGTTTTGATTATGTCAATAAACCAGAGAGTTAGCACCAATAGACGGGAGACAAATCTCTCGCAAATGAGCTGCACACTGCTGACTTGATTACAAAAATTACCGGTAGGCAGTTAACTGTCTTAAATAAGAGATGTATAACCTTTTTACTCCAATGTAATTTCTAACTGGAGTAAATATCATTCAGTAACGTGCACATTCCTATAAATCCTTGGAAACACGATACGAATTTCATCAATATGTTAGCAGTCCTTCCCTTATCACAACGAACAAATTTTAAATTTTTGTCCAAGTGGGTCCCTTGCAAAGGCAGCCATTTAACCTAACCTGGCAGTCATTCCTAAACTTAGCTGTCTAATTTCATATTCTTTTCTTTTTTTTAAATGACTATAGTTAAATAAAAGTTGAATAGTAGTGTAGTAGTAAATAATAATATACCAAATTTGGCAAGAAAAAATGTTGAAAGCCTATTAATTTGTTTAACAATTATATTTTTTTTAACAAATATAGATTCTAACTTTTCAGTATTTTTCATACATGTTTTTTATTATGATAAAAATAATATGCTCTAACACCCTTTATTGGGTGTGCATCCTATTTGTTGTGTGCATCTTGATGTTGTTCTATAAGTGGAGGCACCTACAGTTTTTATGTTGGCTCTGAAAGTCAAATGGGTTTCATGACGAAATTTTTCATGGGGATTTCATCCCAGGAGCTTACCAAATGTATTCGCGCACCAACCCATTCAGTATGGCGCCGTTTTCCGTATAGTTCACACGAAATAATCGCTTGTGAGGTTAGATATATTATGCCTACGACTGCTCTAACCTTAATGGCACCAGCCGGCGGTATACGTGACACTTACAGAGTTAAACTTATTTAGGCATAAGACAAAATATTTAAAAACTACCATTCAACTGGAATATTCTTAAAAAAAAAAATGAAAATTTGGTACTGAATCAAAATTCGAAAATATGCACTTAATTTTTTGTGTTTAATGTGTATGTTAGCTATGAAGAATGCATACGTACATACAGGTATATACTATGTATGCACCCAAAAAATCGAGAGTGTGGCATTCAAATTACCCTACGATTTGGTTGCGCTCGGAAATGCTTGGGATCTTGTTTTTTTACTATTTTTTCTTGTTTACTTTTTTATTTTTTATTTTATTGCCATCTTACAGATGCATCAAGGTGAGCTAACTAATTATTTTTGTGGTATGCAAACGCCATATAAATAGCAAGATGCACACATATGACTATACAAATAATATTGTACGATAAATAAAAACGTGTACATATCTACTTGTATATTTTGTATTTACTGTTTTTAATTTCTTGCTTTGGTTATTTATTTATTTGAATTTTTTTCATACAAGTTTTCGAGGGTTTATTGAAATCGGAAATGCTTACCTGCGGTCATGTTCGCTACAAAATTGATTAATATCGCACGTGTTGGAATAAAAACAAATACTTAAATTTATTACTTCGGAACGAGGTAACAGATATTTATAAAATCTTATAAATTTCTTTTAAATAAGCTGTTTTTATTAATATATTAATCTATGCCTCTTTCTCTTTCCTATTCAATTATATCCCTTACCTATGAAAACGTACCTCGACTATGGGCATACCTCATACTTCTGGGTATGTCTACCGTGTCCGCCGGAGCATGTCAAGTGTAAGCAGCTTAAAATCCGTATGTCCAAAATGTCGACGACACTTGGTGGGGAAAAATAAACTTGGGTTGCAGGCACAGAACGCCAAATTTGCAAAATTGTTGCCTATTACTATATTCATTTTATTACAGGTCTAATAGTGTATTGTATTTGAAAGCAAGTTGGTGGGCTCAGAAAATTTTTTGCAGAGACGAAATTTTTTGATGATTATTGAATGACCATCGAAAATCGTATTTCTCAATTCATTACTCATTTGGCTATGGAGTCAATTTTCAAAAAACCGATTATTATCCCTAGGAATATTGTTATCCATCAAGCAACCGGAGCCGATATACTCAAAGGGAAGAGAGGTTGTCGCCTGTGTCTCCAAGAAGACGAAATTCTTCGTCGTAAAACTGTATTTTTTTTATTGTATACAAGAATCCAGTATGTCAACTGCATTCAAAAATCTCTTACACATGTTTTGCTTACCCTGCACCGAATCCATAAATAAATATAATTTCATGTTTTACCATGAATTTCATTGTAATCAACTTTTTTTCTTCAACCTTCTTCGAAATGAGTCAAAATGAAAAAAAAAATCATTTTTTTCACAAACCAAAATATTTTCAGGAATTATTTTAGCTTCTTTAGGTAGCTCAATACATGCCAAAACCAATGAAAAAGGTAAGAAGTTAAAAATATGCGAGTATACCTGCTATTCTTAAAAATGAATAAAAAGGTGGCGCTTTTGCCACATATTCCCATATAAATGCATGTAAATACATAGATGTCGGCCAAATCCGGGAGCCCAATCCAAGGTTTTAAAAAAGTTGTCCAACGGAGTGTTAAAGCTCTTTTTTAATCAATTGTAGCCCCCAACCACAAATAGAGATACTCGTACATATGTTATGTGTGTGTGCATATATTTATATGCAGGCTTCATAACTAGTTACTAAGATAATTTTTTTTGTTTAACCAATCAGAAAACTAAAATTGTATCGTTTTTTGTTTTGGTATTTTTTGACCTACCATTCGGAATTCACAGAGAGAACGTTGGTTCGAATCTCGGTGAAACACCAAAATTAAGAAAAACCTTTTTCTAATGCAATCTCGGCAGGCAATGGAAAACCTCCGAGTGTATTTCTGCCATGAAAGAGCTCCTCATAAAAATATCTGCCGTTCGGGGTCGGCTTGAAACTGTAGGTCCCTCCATTTGTGGTAACACACATCAAGACGCACACCACAAATAAGAGGAGGAACTCGGCCAAACACCCAAAAAGGGTGTACGCGCCAATTATATATGTATATATACCTATATATTTTCACCTTTACAAAAATATATGTATTTCAATATTCAACATTGTACTGGAGATAACTAAATGACAGAATATATAGACTTATATATAATATATACAGGGTGCGCCATATTTCATGTGGGTATGTAAACGCTGAATAACTTTGTCATTTACCAACCGATCGACTTCAACATACATGTTTTCGATAAGTCAATTCAGTACAATTTCAACCATGGATCGCTTTACACCGAAGCAACCGAAATCGACGCTATAAAACCCGAAATGATTGACAAGGTGATGACAAATGCAGACAAAAGATCGCAGTTTGTGATTGCTAATAAAAGTGGCCACTTCATTGATATTGTATTCAAAAAATATTTTTGATAATTGTAGATAACCAAACCAAATAAAAATACCCCACTTATACAAATCAGTTTTTTTTTTCAAAGTTATTCAATGTTTTCATACCGTCATAAAAGATGACGCACACTGTATATAGTACATATATATTTATATATATATCCACTCCATCCGTACATTATAATGATATCTCCAAATGATGCTTATCCGAACTTTCCGAACTTCTAATGACACGAAAGTAGTAACCATATAATTGTAAATAGAAATTCCGAGCGAAAAACTCCACTGTTTGCATATAAGTAGAGCATTATTTAACAATTCAAAATGTTGTGTATATTGTTTTTATTAGAAAGATATATTTTTCTAAAAGCAACTCTTATTCGACCATACGTCTGTTTCAGATAACCCTGTATGCATATATATGTACCTGTAGATATGTACATATATTTCATATTTAAACTTCTATTTTCGATTAATATGCAAATTCATTTTGTTATTTTTGGCAAGTAGAGTTCTTTTATACAAAGCTACATTTGCGTTTCTGAAACATCTGAAAATTTACATTTTTTTCAACATTAAAGCATAAAAGCCTATTATTGCCAAATAAAATTAAAACAATATTTTCCTTGGCTTTCAATTATGAAAACCGTTGTTTAACTTTAATAGTCGCCTAGGCATAGAATTTTGTTTTCAAATACATTAATAAACTATTCCCTGGTGCTTTGAAATTCAATTCAAAAAAGCTTCAAACAATTAAGATAAACAATCTAATCACTTTTTCTAATGAATCATTATGACGGACAAATGTATGTCAGTATGCCGATCGGAAATAATTGGTACGACAGTAAATATAGTGTTGCATCATGGAAATTGATGTATGCGGCGAAGAGTAAAAAATCGTGATTACGTATGTATGTATGTATAATTATTAAGTTTTGAGCACACATCCACTAAGTCAGATGCTTTGAAACCCTGTGTGTTCGTTTGTAGAGATGCCAAAGTCAAAATGCTTTTGTAAATGCAACAGTTGGCTCATTTATCTCACAGGTATGTGCATAGTAGAGACGTATGTAAGGGTTTCCGATTTTTACAATGGAGCAATTTTCGGTACCCCGATAATAGTCCGGATCTTATATATATATTTCTAGTGTGCGTGTTGATATTTTCCCATAAATGGAGAGACCCGAAGTTTTATCTTACTCTATGGCGCGACAATTTGGCGTGGTGCACTTAAACATACTGCATCTGCGTGAATCATAAATTCTATGTATCGCGTGTGCGCGCTTAGAATCGCTCTGCCTTCAGAATGGTCTCGGAAGACGCGGCACTCATCATAGGTGGCCTATGTCTACTTCACCTCGTAGCGCAGGAGTTGCGTGCGACTACAGACATAAGGCGCAAAATAAACCAATGCACATAAAAGTAGTAAAATAGCGCAGCGTAACCCAGTTAGGCGGCCGCCGTAAATCGAATGGGTTGGTGCGTGACTACATTCGGTATTCAGAGAGTACGTAGGCTCGAATATCGGAGAAAGATCAAAATAATGAAAAAGATTTTTCTAATAGCGGTCACCCCTCGGCAGGCAATGGCAAACCTCCGAGTGTATTTCTGCAATGAAAAAGCTCCTCATGAGAAATATCTGACTTTCGGAGTCGGCTTGTGAAACAACATCCAGACACGCGCCACAAATAGGAGGAAGAGCTCGGCCAAACATCCAAACATGGTGTACGTGCCAATTATATATATATAACACAGTGATAGGCACGATGGCATAGTTTACCAGATTGACCTACCTCCTCATTCCCAGAGTGGAAAAATTGCTAGAAATAATATTTGGGGAGGTATATTACTTACTACCTTACTTAAATAGTCATACCTTCACTGTTTGGAGCATCAAGTGAATCCATAATGTGAGCAGTGCGAACTTGAAGACGGTTCTATGTAGAGGAGTATCTGACGCCACTGATGCTGAAGAACAACGACGCATGGAACGAGGTACAGCATGTGATGCAGCAGCTCGGATACAGTGGGCAGGCAAGACGTCGACGCGAACGCCAAGAAAACAAGAAACTTAGAAACTTACTTTTCTATAGTCCGGACAGCGACATGGCTTTCAGGTTAAAGTCCCACATATACGGAGTTAAGCCTTCGATGCTTCCTCTTCGAAAAAAAAATAAAAGCGTTTTATGATGCCGCTTCCGAACGGGAGGAAAGATGGTTTTTTATGAGGATGAGCCTGCCGAGGGACGGCCGTACCTAAGATTTCGAACCCGCGCACTTCCGAATGGTGGTCACGTACCAACCAATTCGGCTACGGCGACGTTCAAGTCTCATATAGTTATGATTTCGCAACAACTTAACTCGAAAAAAATTTCATAAATATTGTTTGAACAGCCTTCCTACCATATAATAAATAATAAGTGAATGAGTTGCAATACCCTTTTGGATATGTATAAAGAGAAAAATATTTCATTAGTAGCAAAATAAAAGGCGAAGACCAAATTATGCGTATTTAATAATACTTTTTCGTGTACATATCTAATAAAATAGTTTACAGTATGTCGAAAAAAACTCGAGCAAAAAAAATTAAAGAGTAAACGAGTGCATTTGGTGGTCAATATATATCTTAATCCTGGAACTTTTTTAATGCATGTAAGTTTTTGCAACAGAGATATGCATATGTACATATACATATGTTGCTATAAAAAGCAATTTTCCATTTCCATGTCATATGTTTCATCAGAAATCATCAAACTTTGCAAATAAAGTATCGGGATCGCGAGATTGGCATCCCTACAGCAAAGTAGTATTGCATTAGAAAGTCTCTGGACTTTTGGAAATCACCATGAATGCAAATTCGTATTTCATTATGCATAGGAATTAAACGGGTATAAGACAGCGATTTACAAGTTTTGATTATTACATTTAATTTCTAGGTTGAGTTAGAAACTAACCACTTTGGCTTCAGGAGATTCTTGAAAGAAATGGTAAAATGTATCAGGTATCTAATTTCCACGAACCTTACTTTGTCAAGAACTACCTACAGAATGCTTAGGGCGTACGATGAAATAAATTTTGTCTTTGTCAAAAATATTTCTATTAAAAACATAGAGTAGCTAGGTTGAGTTTGGTAGTGCTGGCTGATTTGTGAAAAGATCTCACTTAGACTTCTAGAGTCCATTGTGTTGCCTGTGCCACGCATTTGGAGCGGAAGACATCATTTCATATAATTCATAATGCACCGTTCAGCCTTTTGTCAGCAATATCCTTCAAGGATAAAAAATATGTTGATCCTAGACACATTTATCGAGTCCTACATGCACCACTCTGGACATTTCGGCTGCATGATATGAGGTGAGACAGTGTCCCATCAGTACTCCTACCAATAGTTTGCAGTATCTCCTAGATAGTGATAAAATAAAGTATGTAGTTTTGGTACTCCAAGTCCTTAAAGGTTGAGTGCTCCCAAATCGACTGCGGTTCCAGCGCTAGTGCCTCATTTAGTTCCGTTTTCAGAAGTGGGAGTGATGGGAGACTTCATCTATTTTGGATCTGAATTGTTGAGCACATTTCGAGTTAGTGAAAGAAGCCACGATTACTTTAAAAGCCGCATGACCGTCAATGAAAATATATGTCCCAGTATTAAGAGGAATTTATTCCAAAGATAGTTAAGCTGCTTTTGTTGCGGCATAGATTTCAGCTTGAAATATACTACAGTAATTTGGGAGTTTGGAAGACTGTTTCAGATCAATTTGCGGACATAAGACAGCCGCGTCTACTTCTTCCATAATTTTGGACACATCTGTTTAGAAATTGTATGACTAGTATTTAAATTCTAGGCTTTTCTGCCATCCATTTTGCTCGTTAATGATGCTAGGCGTTTTGCGAAATTTAACTCGTGGAATCAGGTAGTCCGACCTTCCGTTTAAATCCAGAATTTTGCTGTGACCAAAAAGCGTCTGAGAACAGATCTTTTGGCTGAGTTTATTACTATGAGAGCTTTCTATCTTGAATAAAATAAAAAATTAATTTTAAATTTATGATGTGCATGCGTGAATGAACTACAGATTGCCAAAACTGGACTTATCATGTTTGTATGTACCTAGAACATCAAATACATATTTAAGTATTTTGCAATAAACACCAATCTGGTGAATGCAGTTTTCAGACCAACTACATACACGCAAATGTGTGTTTGAAACAAAAGCAAAAGCAAAAAATGTATATATATATATATATATATATATATATCCTCATTTATATATATCAGAACTAGCACTTTTTAATATTTACCTTCAGCTTTCATTTTCGTCACCGCTTTCTGCTCTTGTTGTGGAGTCGTTTTATTTGCGGTAGTCCTCGGTGACTTTTTTTATTGCCTCGCGTTTGGTGAGCCCAATGCATTCGCGTACCAGCCGCCACAACGACTAAAAGAACGCGATTTAGTCAACCTACACACCATAAAACAACACAAAAAGCATACTGATGTCACAGCAGCAACTCGGAGCATCAGACAGCCAAAGCAACAGCACCAACCACGACCAGTGCCTAAACAGAACCAACAACTTGGCCACTAACTCTGTGGTGGCTTCAAATTTACGGTGCTTGACTTTTAGCTGAGCATTATCGTTATTACGTATGTGATTTGTTTTTGATCGACTTTAACATAACCGTTTCTTATTCGCTGCTAAATTAGTGTCGATCTTTATTTCAATTGAGGCTATTCTAACATTTTGAAATATATTAGCTCCATTTGTGTGTGAGTCGATACGATTGTATGTTATTTATTCGTTCGTTAATTTGTTGTTTCATGTTATTGCTGTTTTTGTTGTGTCGTTGCTCTTATTGGCATATTTTATTGTTCATGTATTTCATTTGCAGCTATTTTGGGAAAAATAATTAGAAAACTTCTTTCTTCTTTGACGACGAGTCGCACGTTTTATGGATGGATTTTATTGTTTGTGTATTTCCTTTTAGTAGTATATAAAGCTATAGCACAGCGTATTTTGATGCGCAGTTGTCGGCTTTGAACAGTTCCGAAAAAACGTTTGCACTGATTTCGTGTACTGGTAGAGAGGCCGGCAGACAGGCCAGCTAAAGTGAGCAAAAGTTAATATAGCGGCAACGCAATAGTAACAAACGCACAACAGTAGCAGCTAGCAAACAAACGACTTAAGCGACCAACTTCATTCAGAAGCAATAAATCAAAGCTAGCTAGAGGCAAGCAGTGTGCTATCGGAAATAGCTTAGCATAAAATGGCACGACTGTTCGTATTCGTGGCAGTACTCTATATAGGTGCGTGCGTGACGAACGCCAACCCTGTGCCAGATTCCACGCCCACAAAAACAACACACAGTGACGACGATGTGCAGATTGTTAACTTTTCCAATGATAACGTCGGTGCCAATGGCTATAATTTTGCGTACGTATATAACATATTAGATATTAATAACCTCACTATTACTACTAATTCCTTAATATTCAATGCCTCTCTCTTTGTCGCTCTCTCTCTCTCTCTCTCTCTCACATCCACACACACATCCCACTACACACGCAATAGTTTTGAGACTAGTGATGGCGTATCGCGTAAGGAAATGGCCACAGTAAAAAATGCCGGTTCGATATCGGTCGAGGGCACAGTCAGTTGGACAGGGCCAGATGGCGTACAGTATACACTGAATTATGTAGCCGATGAGCATGGTTTTCAGCCACAAGGTGCACATCTGCCCGTGGGTCCAGAGCCAGAAACTTAAGTTTTAATTAGGTTGATATGGCCTACAATTTCAAACATACGTATAGTATATGAAAATGAGTAATAGAATTTAAACGTATTGTGATTTTAAATTTTAGTTCAATTGTATTTTCTAAGTAACTATGAAATTTATTGCATGAGACTAGTCGTTCATAAGAGATCAAATAAAAAGAGCTGGAATAAAGTGATGACTTGAATTAAATTAAATCAACCGGTATGTACATACATACATATCGCTCAACATCCAAAAAACTGTGTGTAGATAATTAAGAAGAAATCACTCTAGCTCTCAATTAGATGAAAATATGTCTTTACTTATACTTATCCCGGCATAGTAAAATGAAAATTTTGAAGTAGTTTTTCTTGACACGTAAATGAGAAATATGTATTTATGCTGATGGTCGACTAGCAATATTTTATTCTGCTGGTGAGCTTTATAGTATGTGCATATACGAGAACAGCAACGAAATGCAGAAAAAAATCAAAATGTGTCAATTTTTGAGATCCCGGTTCGGTTTTAGATAGGTTGAGCATTAGGGCGGGTTGATTTAAAAATCGCTCATTACTCTGTGAAAATCGTATTCTAGGGATCAAAATAAGAAACTTTGCCGAAGAAACCATACCTCTAAAACGAATTCTGATGTCCCCCAAATTGGGTCGAACGAAAAATCCCACTTTGACCGAGTCCAAATGTGTGACCGACCCCCACTAACTTTGGACGGCCGATCCACCCATGCCAGTGGCACACACCCTGGAACTCCCCTGGGAGAGTATTTGAATGATTGTGTTGTATGTATATATAGGGTGTTTTTTTAGAGGTTAGGTTTTCAAGTTGGCACTACTTTTTTCGTAGATGGTCTTTTTGACAGCTGTCACTTGATTTATGCTCAGTGTGGTTTGCCATTTCATAATGAATAGACTTACACCTGAACAATCTTTGCAAATCGTGCAAATTCTTGGCCATAACATTAAATTATATACGTTTTTTTAGCTATTTACTGAATTTAGCGCCTGCGAACAAATGGTTGAATGGGTATCATTTTTAAAACATAATGGCAAACCCTTATCTTTATAATAAAGCTAAATTCTTGGCCATAACATTAAATTATATACGTTTTATTTCATCTTGAAAACCTAACCTCTAAGAAAAACACCCTATATTATATTTATAATAATATTGTATATATAAGCTTTATTTCATTTATTATATGCATAGGTATATAATAATACGTTTACATATGCATTAATCATCTATAAATCCACCAAATTAATCTACCCGTTCACATATGGCAGATTACCTGCAAAATCTACAATCAGCTGTCAATACTGCTTTGAGAGGTTTTTCTTCATAGAAATTATTTTGGTGGAATATTTCGGTGTATTTGGTTTCTTTAATTATTATTAACGATATGAAGAAAATACAAGGAGAAGGAATAGCTAATTTAATTGCGCAATTAATTAGCTGCTAATAAAAAACAGTTGGAGGAAATCCGTATGCGAGGTTTACTGAGGTTGAAAAAAATTATGGCAGCAATGCGCATGGGATATTCTATATTACATTTTATAATAAGTAATAAGAGGACAAACCGTTTATGGACACACGCTTCTTTCTGTAAAATGAATCCCTAATTAATAATATTTAACAACAATTTTATTAGAATTATGTTTACAGACCTGTTTTCTTTGCCGGCATCCACTTCATTTAGTTTTTATTTTGATGTTTCTCCTTACATTCGTAATAATAATTATCGATAACACAGCAAACACAGGGTTGTATGTCGAAAAGTATTGTTATTATCTAGGATTATTTTATAATCTCAGATTGTGGGAGAGACATTTTGTATGGGAAAACGCGCTTGTTAATTACGGATTCTGAGTTAAGCGCGAAAAAGTAGATCATCTACTTATATGTGAACGTATTGGAGGAAACATATTGGGAGAAAGTATTTATTCAAATTCAAACTGATTCTTTCTCAATTATAATTTATGGGGTCAACTTTAATTTTTAAAGCTCAAATTAAATAATTATTTTGCAGAGGAATCCAATATCTGTTTGTTGATATTCTATGGGGTAGTAGTAGATCTACAAGTTCTGACTAATAAATATTAGTTTCCAAGTATCCACCGCGGACGTATTTACAGATGTCGATACTTTTGGGGACATCTTCGATGGCTGTTTGACACAATTGGTTGTCTAAGGATATAAGCTGTATAATGGGCAATCTCGGTGGACAAATTGGAGTAGAATATTGTGAAATTCTTCTTGCCAGAAAATTATTTTGTACTAAATTGATTAGTTCGTGGACTATGTTGCATGACATAGGTCGAAGTGTCGGAGATTGAGCACAGTACAGATACAAATTTTTATAATGGGGGTCTAACTAAAACCAAAAACACTGAAACCAAAAAAGGTGTTCACATATTTGCATATCCGCAATCTTTTACTTGCTATAATTCCTATTAGGATTATTTTAATAGTAGAGTAGAATGGGGTAAGATAGGTCATTTTTTTTTGGAGAGCTCTTGCTACGGTGTTTTTGCATTGATTTTCAAAAATAAACAAGATTTTGAAAGGTTATTTATCTGCTAACATTTTGGTTATACTGACTTATGTTTGGCTAAATATTTTGGAAGCTGCATTCAATAAGACAAAGGTACTTTTTTTCGATATTTTCAAAATCGGGGGGCACGATAGGTCACTATATGTGAGGGGAAAAGAACAATGTACATGGCTTGGAAATTAACGTTTTAACTTTTATTTATAGAGTATGAACACTGAACATGTTATAAAAGTTAGGAATTTTTCTTTAATTCATCACGCGAGCACGTAATGTTTCAACGGAATTTTAAATTGTTTAGAGGCTGATCGAACACTAGCGCGATCTCGGACTGCCGCGATTGCGTTTTTTACGTCCTCTTCACTTCGTTTCGGCGTTTTTCGCACATTATTATGCACCATTTTGCTGCAAAAACAATTAAAATTTATTTTATTCAATTAAAAGTAGTGACCTATAATGCCCCCAGACGGCTGACCTATAGTGCCCCCAAGCACATGTTTTATGTTAGTGGCGATATTTTTTTTAAAAACAAAAATATCAAAAAACTAACACATTATTCGTGTTCAGCATTATTTTCTACGTAAAATAAAACTCACCTGACAAATTTTTACATACATTAATTGCACTGCACCGTAGAATAAAAAAAATGCTATGTCGGAGAAAAGCTCACAAAAAACTAAACGACGCCAGAACTAGGATAACTAATCAATGGTGACGGACGAAATGACAGTCGCGAACGTTGTTCCCCACCACGTATTCAATTCACATAAGACGAGTGACCTCTGCAAAAACAGTGCGACGAAAACCCCACCTACCTATTGTGCCCCCATACCTATCTTACCCCATTCTACTCTACGTAATATTATATATACATACGTAAGTCTAGCGTAAGTGCACTAGCTTGCCATCCCAGAGATTGTGGATTCGAATCCCATGTGAAGCACGGTCCTCGCACTTTTCTAAATTTACCTACTTTCCCTATTTCCAAAAACAAAAAACAAACTTATCTTTTCCATCCTTACTCCCGCATAATAGTCAGCGCATTATTTGCATTGTGGCTGCTAAAACAAGCAAAAACAAAGAAAAACACACAGTTCCACATTGCATCAGTGGCGACAGCAAGAGGAAACAGTTGAGCACTTCCTTTGCAATTGTCCAGCCTTAGCTAAAATTAGAGCAGGTTGTCTAGGTAAACTCTTTTTCAATTCCCTTACACAACTTACCAAGCCTGCGCTTCATAAGAGCCACAAAATAGTTTCCTGAATATATATAAACAAGGTTCCCGTGTCGCACAGTGGTATCACAACAGCCCTGTAAAGTTTAAAAAAAATTAAATCGATGTTCGATCAGCGAGAGCTTTTATATAGGAATTAGATGCGTAGCGCATCCGGAGGGCAAAAAAAATCAATTTATAGTGTGCACCTTGATGTTATTCCTCAAATGGTAGGACTTACAGTTGTTATAAATAGAAAAATTTAATTTTAGACTCAATCAGAGATTTCGGCATGGAAAAATTAAGTTTAAAGAAACTATTTTATTAAGCTCACTAAGCACTAAGTGATAGGGGCAAAATTAACGAAAGCACAAAGGATAATAGAAATGTAGCATATAGAAATATACATATTAAGTATGATATATTCAAGCTTACCTGTTCGCGAAGTATCGGGCAGTCAAGTAAACAGTTAGTAACATCATATGTATAAACATAGATACATACATATAGCTTTTATGTACATACGACAAAAAATACAATCATAGTTTTAATTTTACCTTCTGGTTTCTAATAAAAAGGGATTAACATAATTTATTTAATGTTATAGCATCTTATTTACTGTATGGGACATTATCACGTGTTGTGTTGAATTTGTTAGTATGTGAGGGAATAAACTTCAAGTTTGCACTTTCATCGCTAACTTTCGATGGAGTTCGTTCATTTCTAGTTATTTGAAGCAGAGCAGGCCGCGTAGCACAGGCGAACTTGCGTCATGCCAAAAAACTACATGCGTTCTTGGCAATCTGTGACGCAAATTCTTTTCCTGATTATACATATTTCCCAAATTGAATTATTGAATTGGTTTATAACAGTGGTAAAAATAATAATATAGAACAGGGTAAGAGTAGAGTAACTTTAACTCTTTTTTTTAATTTTTACTTTAATGAAATAGAATCCCTGTTTAATTGTGTTTTTAACTAGTCTGTAAGATCTCCAACATCCCTGTAAGTATAGTAATTTTGTAGAACAATTTGGAATAAGTGAAAATATGTATTTATTGATTCCGCCAATATCCCAAATGTCAAGCCGTAGTAAAATATCTTTGGTACGAATGTATTTGCTAATGCCATCGACATTGGTGTAATCTTTACAAATAAAGTTAATTTCAAGTTACACCGGAAGAAATATAAAACTCAGCAGTTCAGGGGCTATATTCTTATAAAAGAGGCAACATTTCACGCTTATCGATATGGCAGTCGTTAAGCTTATTCTCATAAATATAATATACGGGGTGGTTGTATGGTGTCCCGTTTAACGGCATCGTTATCGATAACTATGATTCGTCAACTGAGAACTATGTTAACATTTCTGTTCAGTAAGGTTTGACAAAGTCATCATGAATTGTTTAAAGCCAGAACAAAGCGTTCAAAATATGAAAGTTTAAATAATAATACCCCTTTTTTTGGGTGTTTGGTCGAGCTTCTCCTTCAATTTGTGGCGCACGTCTTGATGTTGTTCCACAAATGAGGGACCTACAATTTCAAGCCGACTCCGAAAGGCAGATACTTTTTATAAGGAGCTTTTTCATGGCAGAAATACACTCGGAGGTTTGCCATTGCTTGCCGAGGGGCGACCGCTATTAGAAAAAACTTTTTCTTCATTTCGCTGTTTCACCAAGACTCGAACCTACCAACCCATTCGACTACGGCGGTCGCTTACTTTAAGACTATTCTTATCAAAAAGTTTTATAAATATTAATTGTTAACGACATCATTAATTATTCATTATTCTTCCATATTCGTGGATATTTTTTTATTTTAAGTTTATTTTTTAGCTTAGCAGCCTCTTTTACAAGTATTTATACTTGAAAATATAGAACTGCAGAGAGCAGATACTGGTTGCAATGGTGTTTAATAACCACTAAAAATTTACTAATAGTCACTACATTGAATAGTCAAGCAATTAGCACGTGTCTTAAAATTATCACTTAACATACTCACAATCATGCAAGGCAAATAATCATACAAAAAATTGCAAATCTCTAAAAACATTTACAAAATGTAAATGGTTATGTAATCCTATTGTAAGTATAATGAAAATTACAAATTAATGCATCATTGTTTTCTAAAATAAAGCAACTTTTTTCACCTCTTTTTTCTTCACCTTCGCAAAAGCACATCAATAGATTATTTAGAAACCATATTTCGGAATTGCGTGAAGCGCCGGAAAGTAAAGCTTGAATCAAGAAATTGGATGCATGCCACACTTGGTAGTAAGTAGAGATGACAATTCTGGGACCCTAAGATTCTGGGACTCCATCCTGTTTTAATTGCGAAAATCTCGGGAATATCCGAGATTGTTGTGTATATTTTTTACATCAGACATGTTTTTACATTTTACATCAACTTCATAGGGCAGCAGCAGTTAGAACCAGCAAGCATTTGAATTTCTATGAACAACCAGGCAACAAGTGTTATAGCGGAACGGTGCTTCTTATCTGCTGCCTTTTTATGCAATGTACATATATAAAAGTCACATAAAAGTCACGAGATTTTTGGAGGCCAAATAATTCAGTTTGGCGATCGTCATAGATATAAAGATTGCTTTTAATAATGTTAGGGCGGAGTCAATTGTGCCTGCGTTAGATAGAATAGATTTCTCTCTGGGTCTTGTCCCTGATTGGCTGCATGGAAGTTAACGCGGTGGCAGGAGGAGCTAAAGTCACTAGATTCGTCAACAGGGGGCACCCGCATCCTTTCGCCTCTACTTTGGCTGTTTGCTGTTGACAAAGTTCTTACAATGGTAAATAATAGTGGTGTTAAAGTAGTAGCATACGCCGATGACTTGGTCCTAAAGGTATAGGGACTGTTCCTTTCAGTCATGACAGTGCTCAGACGCTGGGCTGCCAGCTATGGCCTCAGAGTCGACTGCAAATCTATGTTCGAAAAAAAATGGGGACCGAAGCCACAGGACGTGTTTTGGATGTACATACAATGTGGTTCTGTCAATTTTATCGTATGGATGCCTGGTTTGGTGGGAAGCTCTTCCGAAGGGCAATAATATCACTAAATTGGGGAGGGTGCAAAGTACTACATGTATTAGTATTACCGGATCATGTAGAACTTGCCGCAGTGCTGCCCTGAATGTCGTTTTGCACTTACTTCCCATGGATTTTTACGTTAGTTCCAACGCTATTCAAAGTGCAATCAGCCCTCTGGAAAGCATTTGGACATGGTAGCATTTTTGTGCAGTTAACACCGTACTGCTCTGATTTTTGGATAAATCCACAAACTGTATTTTGAGGATCATGACATGTAAATCTTTCAAAATAAGCAGGATTGGAACGATTACAAAATCTGCCCCGAAGCTGGTACCCCTGCCTACAACGAAGTCTTCACTTTCGGCTCCAAGATGGAATTGAGAGTCGGGACAGAGGTTTTCTCTAAAATCAGCCAACTTATGTATTTCCTCAAAATTGCCGAATACTACTATTGTTTTCCAAGCAGGAGCCTTTGTTGTCCTGCAGGTATGCAAAATGCTTAGAAAACGTGTGAGAGAGGAAGATATTAACATTTTCTCCAATAGTAAATAAATAGCAATTAAGGCTTTGACGACGCCATGATGCAGATCCAAACTAGTGAATTCCTGTAAGGAGGACATCAAATCTTTTGGATGTGCAGCTAATATTTCTCTGATCTGGGTTCCAGGATAAACGAACATTGAGAGGAATGAACTTGATGATGAGCATGCCAGTAAAGGGGTCTCAGAGACCGCCTATCTGGTCGTCGACATCCCCCTGATTGTTGTTAAAGGGGAATTGCACAACCTATTTCTGAGAAAAGCGCAGAAATGATGAAGCTCCATTTCTTCATGTGCTATTTCGAAAGTCCTCGAGGACTCAGAAACTCCTGGGGACTCCATGCCATTCAATTTCCAAACTTGTAGCTATGTTTACCATTTAACCCCAATTGCAAGGAAGCAAAAAGCAAAATATGAAAGCTTCTGTAATAAAAAATTTCTTTTATAAATAATAAAATGTTGGTTAATTATTGAAAATTTGTTGATAAAAATATCTGAATGCTAAAAAACCTTTATTCAATGCTTATCATTTGGAGCGTGCCAATTGCTTGACTACTCTCTGTAGTTACTACTGCGTGAATATTAGCACAAGTCAATAGCCGCTCTATACAATTCCGGTAATAGACATAAAACTTATGAAATTGCATTTTATTCGCACAAATATAGAGGAGCTCAAAATATATTAACTCATACTGTCTTATGCATTCTTTTGTCAATTAAGCCCCGATAATAACGCGTTGAAAACAACGGCATAAACGTAAAATTTTTTGGCATCATAGAAAATTATGAATAATGCGTTTGTAAGCAACTCATAAAACTCTCATTGCGAATTGTGCTCTTAACTGAAAAGTAACAAATACGAATGGGCTTATGTATTTTGGCAAACAACCGATTTGTCCCGAGTGCAAATGCAATGCTGGCTTTTCAATTGGATGTAAATAAGTACAGCATAGTCTGGCTAGAATGAATTCTCAAAGCTACGAACATTCCGAAGGAGTGAACATCGAAATTTTTATATTGGGTACTCTGCAGAATAAACAGGGTTAATATTGCAAAAACAAAATTCCAAGACTGATTTCGAATAATGTCCGTTATATAGAATGTGAAAGGTAAGAAAAAGTATAAATAATACAAACAGTTTTTTTTCGAATGTAATAGCAGGTCAGTCCATAAGCTCGTGTGTATTTTACCCATAATTTCACTTTTGTACGATTTTTGAATAAAATTCGCGAAATATAACGGAACTATTTATATTTTCTTTGATATATTGTGCATTCGAATCTTCGAACTCGTATAAGAGGTGGACTTCAATTCCATATGAGTAACAAGAACTACTCCTCAAAAGAAGCTATAAAAAGGGATATCGAAGCGTATTTTGGCTACAAGGACAAACAATTTTTAGAGCAGGGAATTAAAAATTTGCCTAAACGTTGGGAAGACATTGTTAATAATGAAGGAAAATATATTATTGATTAATAAATACTTTAAACATATTTTTTATTAATTTTAAAACCACCTTTAAAAAACGCACGAACTTATGGACTGACCTGATATTTCTGCCATGAAAAAGCTCCTCATAAAAGCCATTTGCCGTTCGGAGTCGGCTTAAAACTGTAGGCCCCTCCAATTGAGGAATAAGCTCAAGACACAAGCCACAAATAGGAGAAGGAGCTCGGCCAGATACCTAACAGAAGTGTACGCGCCAATTATTAGTCTTTCGTATTAAGAAACACCTTGTTGCCACCTCCAAACGCAATCAGTTGTTATATTGTAAGAAGACGAGGAGAGGTCGCTTTTTGAAAAACTTTTTTCTATTAGAAAAACTATTGTGGGCACTCACAAAACCTCTTAATTACGACGAAACCATTGATGTTGCAGCATCAAAAAAATCGATTACTTTAAGAGTGATATCACAGATTTTCTATAAATGTTCTCTTTGGAGGCTGCAGCATCTTTTTTATTGCTTATAAAAACTATTTTGGGGCCCAATTTTGGAAAGCACTAAATATAACCTAATCTAAGTGCCGTCAATAAGCTAAGTTGGTGTTGAAAAATGGACTTTAACAGAAAGCCCCAATGCAAATGTCCATACGTTTTTTTAGGTTTACAATCCAAACATAAAATGTTAGTCTTTATTTAGCGAACAACCTGGTTATTATGAGACGTCTATACAACGAAAAGTTCACTTAAACAAGACTACACTGTACATGCATAAGTATGTAAACATAAACATAAAACTAGACAAATGTATGTTCGAATACTTCAATGTGTGTACTTACGTACTCGTATGGGTACATAGATATATAACAGGCTTAAATAAGTTTACGTTTATGAGCTTGAGCATGTAAATTTGTGCTTATATTGGTGATGTTTAGTTTGATAGAAGTAGGTTAGCGCACAATTGGATGCTGTGATTATTGCCGGTGGCCTGTTTATCTTGTAACTGACTGACAACTCAAGATTAGTACCAAAAACAAAGAAACAAAATCCAAATTAAATGAAATAAAATAACAAGAAAAAAGGAGTGCATGCGACCAGTTGGCTCAGTAGACGCTTATCCGATGAGTGACCGTCTACTGGTGATGCTGCTGGTGCTGCTGCTGCCCAACCTATTTGACCGCCACAACTACGCAAAATTCACTTCGCACATTTGCCACATGCCAGCTAGTTTTCGTTCAATCACTCATCAAGTGCACACAATAACTTGGCCTTTTGACATCTAGCAAATGAAGGGGCAAAATTTTTCTGATACATACATATGTATGTATGTACTTACGTGGTATATATATATATACATTGGTAAGTTATACTCGTAAAAATCCAAAGTTCACTTTTAAAAGTTTTGGTTCGAGTAAAGTGTATTTGCAATACTTGCTAGAGTATGTGTGTACGAGGGTTATCATATGTGAAATCGCAAATAGCAAACTTGCACATATAAACTACATTTCATTCAATGATAACATTTTCAATAGCCAGGCCTTTTTAGAAGTAATATCAAGAACATTTTTTTTTTGTCAAAATCCATTACTTGCTCCAAAACAGACTTTGCCGAATAGCTTGGCGTGTGAGTACCATTTAGTGGTGCACAGGTTTGAACCCCGCTGCGGGCACGAAACATTAAATTGTTAGAAAATATTATTTTCTAATAGTGGGTGACCCCTCTGTAGTGAATGATGAATCTCTGGAAGTATTTTTGCTCCTCATAAAAAACCATCTGCCGTTCATAGTTAGCGTAAAACTATATACAAGCCCCTGCATGTGTGCAAAAATATCAAAACGCCTACCACTCAACACTGGAGGAAAAGCTCAGTCAAACAGCAAACAAAGGGTGCATACTTATATATGTATATACGAGTATAAGGATTGATCCCGTAAATAGTCAGACGCAACTTTTAGGTCAATCCCAGTGTCAGTGTTTATTGCCTTGACAATGGACGTGACAAGTTTTTCGACCTGACGTCGTGCAGTCAATAATAATTGGAAAAGTTATATTCTCGGTTGTGGTTGCTCAGCTGAATCTTCTTGCGCAACTTCTGGTTGATTTCGGTATTAGAAAGCATCAGGATGTACTTTGACAGTGCGGGCTTGGGCATATCCCAATCTCAGTTTTCCTGTACTTTTCGTTTCACTTCGAGTAACTTTGGTTGTTTCAGGTAAGGAGTTTTCTTTCTTATGACTTTTTACTTTTGCAGATCACTTTTCCGAAAAACGGCGTGCCCGGCACAGACGAGATTACCAGCGCAATTAATTCTGATTAAAATTGTGGTGTAACAGACGGTTGTTACTCGGATTAGTGAACAGCTGATTTGTTTATTGAATAGTTTTGCCAGTAAAAGATGAATCGCAGGCTACAAATACGAGTATTAGCTGCCCTGATACTAAAAAATAATTATTTGTTTTAAAAAACTCTTAAATTGCTCTTTCACAAACTTAGCATTGTATCCATAGCATCTCAGTCCCCTCTGTGTAGGCTGAACGTTTCTTTCTGCACGCCTTCTGAATTTGGAAAAACGCATTTTTAAACTTAAAAATAAAACGAAAATGCTATACTTGTAAAATACTTACTCCTGTTATGCTCCTCACATTGTCCCAGGTTTTTTTGCATTCAGAAAATTCTCTAAATCCGCTAAAATTATGAGAATGAAGTATATTAGTCAATACGCATTAGTTGCACTTAAATCCTGATATAATTACGAATTAAGACGTCAAAACACCACCGTCTGTCTAGGTTATTAGGGAGGAGACCATTTTTAGAACTTTCTGCGACAATTCTTCTTTCAAACCAACAACATAAATTGAAACTCCACGTTAAATATGCTTTCTTTCTTTACAATACGTAAACAACAACCTTCGTTTATTGAAGGAAAAGGAGGAATTTACATATACAGCGTAAATGAAAACAAAAGTGGGTTGAAAAATTAAGTATTTTTAAAATTTGTGTTTATTGTTTTGTAAAATTAAGTTTTCTTAAGGTTCGATCTGTTCATGTTGTCAGCCCTAGACAGTGCGCATCCATAGCATGCACATACATATGTAGATGCAGTTCTGTTTTTTCTTAAGAAGCATAAAAACAAGTTTTCGGCACTTTTTCTACTTTTCGACAATGCGCGTGAATATTCCTGTTGAAGATTGCAAAATTCACACACCTCACATCAGCAGCATCACACGAGTGCATTTTATTTTTATTGTTGTTTGTATTGGCGAATGATGGGTGTTGCATTCGTACTTACTACTGTATGTAGGTATGTGTATGTGGTTGTATGTATACATTTACAATTAGCTGTAAGCAGCGCTGGTTGGTTTTTGTTGCTGTTGCCACTTTGTCTGTCTATACTGCCAGCGTATCGAGTTGCCATCCATTACGAATGGGAGTACTTAAAGTTACGAGTATTCCGCCGGCATTAAAACGTGCACACGCGACGAGTATAAAATGTCTGTAATAAAAGGCAGAGGCTAGCATTAATTTTTCAGTACTTCGACGAGTCACAACTAACCAATCAACCAACAAACCAATCAACCGACCAATCGTCCAGCCAGCCATCCAATACTCCAACTACTAAAAACAAAACAAAAACCCTGATCCCACGCAGAAAACCTTCTCCTTCGAAACGAAAACATCCCGTATTAAGCGCGTGTGCTTGTGTGTGCTATAGAAAAAGAGGGAAGTGTCCCATTTACACTAAGAAGATTACGCAATCTTATTAAAGATGAAGTGTGCTATTTTATTTGTTGTTGTTTGCATCGCCTCCGCCATGGCTGCGCCAGCACCTCAACAAGAAGTACAGGTTTTACGTTACGATTCAGACGTGGAGCCTGAGGGATATAAATTTCTGTAAGTGAAATAAAAATGTACATACGAAAGTGTGTGAATGTGCGTGTATGCGAATTGGCAAGTTTCGATGGCTCCATTCACTTGAGAGTGTGTCACGTCACAAGGTCAAGATGCAATAATGATTTTGCATTTAACACTAATTACGTCAATACATTTTTTGCTCTTTCTTTGCTCATATTTTCTTCGTTTCCTTGATGTCCCGCTAACCTACATACCGAATATCAGAGTGGAGACTAGCGATGGCAAACTGCATGAAGAGGAAGGCAAATTGAAGGACGTCGGCACGGAACAAGAGGCGATTGTAGTGCGTGGGTCATTCTCCTATGTCGGCGATGATGGTCAAACTTACACAGTCAACTATATAGCCGATGAGAATGGTTTCCAACCGGAGGGCGCACATTTGCCACGTGTTTAAGATGATTTAAATTGATCGTTCCTTTGCTAACATAAAACTATCTACATAAATAATCCGAACGAGTACTGACAAGTTTGAATACATAACAACAGCAGCAATACCTACAGCGTTTACAGAGCGGGCATATCCAGCGATTTTATATTCATTGTGTTAACTAGGTTTAAGTACATACATACATACGTGTGAAAGAAAAGCAAACGAAAAAATTAATGAAGTGCAAGCATGAATAAATTGTGTTTAAGACGTGAAATACTTAATCAGAAATGAAGTAGAAACTATTCTATTTTTAGCAGTTTATTAGTTTAAGAAAACAGTAGTTTACTGGAAAAAACAATTTTTTTTTATTATTCTTGTCTAAGAAGCGTTCTCGTTTGTTTATATAACAACCATTGGCAACCACATAAAGCAATCAAGATAGGTAGAGTGTTTCCTTGAATCCCTAGCAGGACATCAACAACCCCAACGCGCCATCTCGTCCGATTACTGGATAACGCCTTCACCTGCTTCTAGCTTTACCTGAGTTGAGCCATCTCGCGATCCACAGTTCTTTTCCATGTTTCCCCAAGCCTACCAGAGGCTCTTCCCGTCGCTGTTAGTGAATTCCATTCCATTGCCTTCTTCGCTATATTACCGTCTTCCTTGCGTAAAGTGTGACCAATTCCATTCTGCCTTCCATTTCTGTCTTCTAATCCAAATATCTGGCGGCTTCATGTTTGCTTTTTTAAGCAATTCCTTGTTTGGCATTATTTTTGGCCAGAAAAATCCAAATATAATTCTTGGACAGCGGTAGACAAAAACTTGTAAGCGACTGACCACCGCTATGGTGATTTTCCAGATAGAGCTACCGACAGCACATTCTACTTGAAGGCTCTAACCTTTAAGCTGGAACTCAGGTTGTTGTTTCGTCACACAGAATTTAACAAAACGAATGCCCCTCTGTTTTTTCGATTCGGGAGCGTATGTCTACATCCGTGCCACCGCCCGGGAAAACTTTTCCGTCGAGGTAAGTAAGTCCCTCCACAGTTTCTATAAGGTTACCTGCAACCTCCATCTCACAAGAGAAATATAGTCATATAAAATAAATATATACCAAAATTGTGATGGGAAGAAACAACTTAGCCATGCCCAAGAGCCTTAGAGAAAAAATGATGAGCCCTAATGGAAAAAAGTAAAATTTTGAGGGATCAGCGTTGCGATGCCTACTATTGGGTATCCTTGTGTATCTCTATAACAACTCGCCCAAATTTGGTTCACGTAATGCCCTCCACCTTATTTAGATTTGGCATAAATATTATTTAGATCGTACAAAAACCATGATTTTTACATATTAAGACTAAATTTGTGCCCGTACATCTGACGATACAAGTAATGGCTTTGATTGCTGTGAGTTTGCTAGGTTAGGACCCCTTTGGGGTCCATTGTGTTACCAGTGCCATGCATTTGAAGCGAACTATTATATGTAGTTCGTATTGCACGTTGTCGTGAGTTTCAACAATTCGTTCAGCCTATTTCCTGCAATATCCTTCAAGGATGAAAAATATGTTGATCTTAGGCACATCTGTCGAGTCCTAAAACGACCAGTGCAAAGTAGATGTTCCAAAGTGCCCCTAACATCCGCTTCGTTGCATGCGCTACAAGCATCGCTCTGTACTAGGTTGAGTGTTTCTATCGACTGCGTTTGCAGATCTAGTTCCTCTTTCGTTTATGAGTTTGTTAGATTTCAGAAATTAACAGCCTGTAAGTTAGATTTTGGAGATGAAAATATTTGCTTCCTCATATTTTTAAAATTTGAAGTAAAAGGTATATAAATTAAATATATATATAATTGGCGCTTACACCATTTATGGGTGTTAGACCGAGCTCTTCCTCCTATTTGTGGCGTGCGTCTTGATGTTGTTCCACAAATGAAGGGACCTACAGTTTCAAGCCGACTCCGAACGGCCCAAAGAGGTGAGTGTGAGACCCCACCAAAAGATACTACAGGTATTTATCAATTGCAGGCTTCGCAAAGTTATGTGCGTTTTTTGGCGTTATACCATCATTAACACCGATCTCTGGGCATTGACATAGCGGATACCTGTTTATCTTGAAATCCATGGAGATATCAGAAAAGTAGCCCCGCAGAGCAGTCGGAGATGTGGTAGGCCATCTATTACGTGGAGGCGACTAGTATAAGCAAAAGCGCTAAGAGCAGGTCGCACTTAGCAACAACTCAAACTCTTAGCATTAAATAGGTAAGTCTAGTTTTAACTTGTATATAAGGTAGTTTATTTCACCTAGGAACTACGGGAAAATATATTTATACCTACATCGGCCACTTCTAAATTCGGTTCCATGCGCAATAAGTCTCATTATTCTGCGAGATATGCTTTATTCTAGCATGCTTTGAAATCACATACATTTAAATTTGGAAAAAAAAACTTCCTACACTTCGGTATAGATTTCATTAGATTAAACAGGCGGCTCTTATTACGAATTCAATTAGTGCCTATTGTGATATCCAGATAGCTATTCCCTCCAACATGTCATTAAGTCATCTCTATTAATTGGCGAATCCAAACAGCCACTCCAACGAAACACGCTTCTCCTCAACTCAAGTGTGCGGGAATCTTAGAAGAGCTCGTATGCTTGGGCTGTATTCTTTAAATCCTTCAAAACCGTTAATTTCACTCTTCTCCTTCTTCATTTCACTGAACTCCATTATATCCCAGGACCCTGTATACATATATTGGCGATATTCTGTCGAAAAGTTTGTTGGAATTTTCCAGGTTATTAAAAACATATTGAGTTAGTTATATCTAATCTAAGGGCCTTCAACGTAGCTTGATTGTCTATGATGAATGCTAATTTTAAAACTGCAAACACTAATTTAAATCCAAGCCTGAAAAGCACTACGGTATTCTCGAAATTTGTAAGCTCTAGCTCTAAACCAGGATCTCTATGGAGTTGCTAAGAGCAGACACCCGGCCCTTTTCGATATCCATTTTGGTATCATCTGAGAAGATTGGAGTTTCTCACAATGATGTCATGTTCCCAGTCACTTTTTCAGTATAAGTGCCGATACCATAGATGGCAATGTGACTATAGAGATTTTGAAATTGGGCAGAATTTAATTAAAACGTGCGAAAGGTTATGTAAAGTTTGACTTCGTCTGAATTAAGAATCTTCTACATGGTTCAGTGAACGAGGTATTTATGGTTTTATTAGCTTACGCCGTCGCCGTAGCTGAATGGGTTTGTGCGTGAGTAACGTAGATTAAATCTCGGTGAAACACCAAAATTAAGAAAACGTTTTTTCTAATAGCGTTCGGCGCTCGGCAGACAATAGCAAACCTCCGAGTGTATTTCTGTCATGAAAAAGCTCCTCATAAAAAATATCCATCATATTTTCTATTCGGCAATACTCATTTATCACATTCTATATGTTCTTATTTTCTACGCAGACAATATTTATGCTATATTAAGTCATAGAAATAATACCTTTTTAGTCACAAAGTGCAGGTCTAAAGAAAGGATAAGAGCAGTGAGTGCATTATGCTTCGGCTTGCAAATGAGTTCGATCTATTGCTATCTAAATCTTTTGAAATCGAATAGTTCCACAATGATTTGTATAGAAGCCCACAGAACTGGATTATATTTTCCATAATTTTCAACCAACATATTTCTAACCGGGGCTGTGAATGCTTCATAACAAAACTTTTTTTGTGACGTTTGTTATTCGCCCAATGGTCAACCAAGCTTGGATCGTTAGCAGGAGTTTCAGACAGGTAGGTTGGTAGCCCGTCTACCCTGGCATGGTGATAGGAGATATATTGCACCTCTAAGCAGATGTGTGCTTGTTTTGGTCCGCCGTAGAATTTCTTTTCCCATCTACCCCGCATATCTACGGTGAATGCCCTACCGATCCGCCACCTGGGGACGCGTCCGATGGCAGACAAGCAACGCCACACAAAAGTTCTCATACGGGGGTGCAAGCTGCGAATTTACCAAGCGATAATACGCCCGTTTTTTAATGGATGTGAATCATGGACACTCACTCACGCAAATAAGCAACGCCTAAAATTTTTCGAACAGAAAATACTCCGAAAGAGTTTACCACGCCCGAAAAGTGATGGCGCATACAGAATACGGTACCAGGACGAACTGTTATCCTTATCCAAAGGGGGAGATGCTATTATACCCATCAAATGACAAGGGTTGGGTCTTATGAAACACATGAACAATGACCGCCCGCAAAAAACCTTCACCACTTGTAATCCCTGGTTTCGAAAGCATGAGGATACCCAAAGGTGCACTGGCTAGTAAACAGCTGGAGGGAAACAGCCAAAAATCGTGTCGCCTGGAATAAAATTGTGAATGAAGCCAAAGCTCACCACGAGCTGTAAAGCTGCCTGATGATGATGTGGATTTCTAACCCAAGTCTACGCCTTTTGTAAATAGTAACAACATTTTTTTTTTTTCAATATATGTATATATTGATTTTATTTTTCCACTATTTACAACTAGGCAACAACATTTCAGCTTTGTATTCCTGAAACTATTTAAGCAACAGGGATATGAGCACCCTGTGGTTGGAAACCGTTCTCGTCGGCAATGTAGTTAACGGTGTAAGTTTGGCCATCATCACCGACATACGAGTATGAGCCTTGAACTGCGATGGCCTCTTGTTCAGTGCCCAAATAACGAACCTGTCCGGATTCTTGTGATTTGATACAGTTGCTGGTTTCTTGCCTACAAAATCAAATATGTTATTATTGTACATCTCAGTTTCACTGCACATCATAGATAATTTACTTCAATTATTTGTGCATACATATATTGGTACTTACGCATATTGGTAGCTCAGTGGTTCTACATTGGAATCTTGACGCAAAATTTGAGCATCTTGATCAGAGTTGGCCAAGACGATGGCGAAGAGAGCAACAAAAACAATGAGGAATTTCATTTTGGCACAAGGACAAATAAGTAGCGGTTTTGAGTACTGCTGAAATGTTGTTGACTGCTGGAAAGCTAATGATGATAATTTGATGATGTGACAGAGTATTTATAACAGCCACAAAAGAAACGAATAGTCTTATTGTTGGTGTGTTTCTCTTCGTTTTTGTTTTCAGGTTTTTGGATACCCTTGCGGTCACTGCAAAAATTTTTGGGCGCTTTTGACATAGTTTTGTTTATCTTTTGTCTTTCAGTATCAAAATTTTGTCTCTACTTTGTCTGTGAACATCTTTTTAGGCGTTCCATTTCATGCAGCCGCACCGAATGCCGAATGTTGTAATGCGTTAATTGGCTACGACTAAACGACGTCACGCTCACATTTGGAGAACGAGTTTCTTATGCACTCATTTCTTTTGTTCAATAGCAAAGTCATTTTCGTAACCAATGATCATCGACCTACTCCAACTGCCCAACTATGCTGCTATTGTCGGTGCGCATAAAAGATGCAAGCCGAGGGCAGGTCGAACAAGAAATTCGCAAATACCAAATGCTATCTAAAGATGTACATATGTATGTATGTTTACCACATTTTACATATGTAAATATTATATGTTCACAAAACAATGTGTTTAAACGGGATGGCCCCAATAGTTAGATAATAAATTACATGCAAAGCCAAATATTATCCGCGCACATTTTGGTATAATTTAATTTTGGGCTGGCTGCTAGTTTTTGAATTTAGCAAACTCATATTCAAAGAAAGTTATAGCTTGTAGCATCAAATGGACAAACGGAATCCTAACATATAAAAACCAGGATGTAAGTTTTATCCGCGGCCGCCGTAGCCGAATGAGTTAGTACGTGACTACTATTCGGGAGTGCATAGGTGCGAATCTCTGTGCATGAAACAGCAAAAATTCCGCCTCTCTGCAAGCAATGGCAAACCTCCGAGTATTAGTCAGATATGAAAAAGTTCCTCATAAAGACCATTTGCCGTTCCGAATCGACATAAAACTGTAGGACCTTCAATTTGTGGAACAACAACAAGACGCGCGCCACAAATAGGAGGAGGAGTGCGGTCAAACACCCAGCAGAAATGTATGCGCCAATAATATTTATTTTACAATCTTATTTCAATTTTATCCCATCTCAGTAAAAATTAAGTCGTAGCTAATGGCACCATTCTACAAAATTTTACTAGCATAGTGTGTCTTTTTATGGGTTCATCTTTTATACCACCTTTGAGATTGGTCCATATATAACAGGATACCAAGATTTTTTCTTTATTGAAAATTACCGTTAGTTGGTAGGAAGGCGTGGTTATTGACCGACTTGGTCCATTTTGAACATAAACTTATCAAGGAAAAGGGTACTATTTTAATAAATCTCAACGAAATATATACATTTTCGCTCGAGTTGTCAGACGCACGGACAGACAGGCATGATTAAATTGACTTCTCCCACCATTCCTTGTATTTTCGTACATTTCGATTCCTTTATGCTGTTATATATGTATATATTTGCCCTAGGTTGAACAAAAGGTCTGTTTTTATGTGAACAAAATTATTATGCTCCTATGCAGCCAGTAATGGATTTTAGAGTAATTGTAGTAATTTGAACAAAAAAATATTATTATGACTTTTGAACACTTCTTATTTGATTGACTTTTAAAAAGATTTCTGTAGGAAACTGATAAGCAAAGCTCAAAAGGGTACCCACGTATTGCTGACCCTCCTGATACCTCTACTACTTCAAAAGAGTAGCTGTCAACAAGCGCGAATGCATTGCATACTTACAGAAGACAGAATATGCTCGATTTTGTCCTCATTAACCACCAATTTCATCCCCTTTCTCATTTTATCCGATTTAGAAAAGACAGAACATACAGTGCAGGGCCTCTCCAGCAGCAAGTAAAAAAAGTCACATGATGCAGAGCCAACCAGTTTCAAGTTTCGCTTTGTGGTCAATATAATTTTCAATATTATTCTTCACCGCCGTATCTGAAACGAAAACCTTAAATTGTTGAAATTTCAAAAACCGCATAATGCCGAAAATATGTTTGAAGCGCAATTTTTGATTTCGACATTTTTTCTAATATATCAATTTGATTAAAAAGTTCTCGGAACAACCACCAGGGACGCTCTAAGTCAACTCATTTGAGTTATGTTTTTTTGTTAGCTTTGCCACATTGGAGATTAACATTCCTACCAGAATTTTTGCGCTATAGCTCGACATTTGTAAAAGATACATCATCTTGAGTAAATCTACCGCTGTACAGTTTTAAAAATGAATCTGCACTTGCAACAACGAGTTTGTTTTAAATTTTGTATTAAAAATGGGTTCAATGTTGCGGATACCTTAGAAATGTTGGAAAATGATACTTTAAGGAAAACAGTCTATTGCGAGTAGCATGAAAGCTTCAGAAGAGATCGTGAGTTCATCAAGGATTATGAACGTAGTGGCAAACCGTCGACATCGAAAACTGATGAAATTTCAATGAAGTGAAAGGAAAGTTGGTCTATAAACGCCAATTAATCAGAGAGCTAACAGAGGACTTTAACGTTGCTTACGGATCTGTTCAGGACACTGAAGTTAATAATTTGGATTTGCGCCGTGTTACTGAATTGTTGATCCCGAATTGCCTGAACTACATTAAAAAAAGAGAGCGCGTTATTATGGCCAAAATACATGATTTTCATCATTTGATTCCAATACGGCATTCATGAAACTGATCATTACTGGAGACGCGATGAAATCACTTGATATGGCGCCCTTCGATTTTTTTCTGTTTAATCGAGTCAAAACCAAAAACCACTACGGGAAACGAGAGGAAGTAATGAAAAAATGGAAAACGGCTCTGCTGGCTATACCGAAAATAGAGTTTCGAAATGTTTCGAGAGTTGGATCAAACGCCGACATAAATGCTTTGCAATTGATGGGTAATACTTTGAAGGAGAGGAATAAATTTGAGAAATGTGCAAATGAAACTTATATTTTCAATTTTCGAAATATATTTCGGGAACTTTTAGATCAATTCGAATGAACTCAATGAACCGACCATGCTGTGATAGACAGACGGTATACTTTCAGTATCTTGGGCGTCGCCAGTAACTCTATTGCCTTGGAAAAACCAAGTGGCGCCGAACTTCGCCTCATTAGGCGTTTCTAATTGACGTTGGTTAGCACGTGGAAGAAACTACTGGCGTGATTTGTTGAACTTGGCTAAAATCGGTTAATTGGTCCCTGCGTCAATAGGAAGAATCAGAATAGTATTTCTCGCAAAATAATGCGTGCTGTATCGGCTAGTCATGCGAAGGTCATGGGTACGCAAACTATTTCTGGTAAAAAAAGAAAAACATACAAGAAATCATCGAAATACTATTACTTCAAATGACGATGGATTATTGGCAAGCACCGGCAAGCCCATTAATGCGTTTCTTAAATGAAAACAGCTACACATCACTTCTAGACCGGCATGAATATATTGAGCTATTTTAATTCGAATTGCTTTACTTTGAAAAACTTAAATGTTTTATTTATTTATGTATGAATAGTTTTTATAATTGTGATATGTAGTCAATCAGCCGCTCAACATGTGAACACGCTAGTTTTTAGTATTTATATTTTCTGCCCATAAATATGAATATACCTACATCTCATTTGCATATATTTTATCCGAAATTCGTTTACTGCATTTTTAATGTTTTTTTGTTTTTGGTTACAAGCCCCATTAACATGCTTATCTGCCTAATTTGAATGATATATTCATACCAACTGTAACACCTCCTACTACAGATTTTATGGTATTTATTGTATTTGCAGTATGCTTAGAGTTGCATACAATCTAGGTTTAACTGCCTCAATCGAGCGCTATAAAATTGCCGCGTTGCATCCATAGTTTACTCATTCGCAAACCTTTCGTCGTTCAAAGCGATCACACACGCTTAGCATCTCCAAAATGAAATTCGTCATTGTATTTTTCGCCTTATTCGCTGTTGCCTTAGCAGCACCACAAAAGGACGCAGAAACCGTACGTTATGATTCGCAGGTTGACCCATTGAGCTACCAATACAGGTAAGTCAATCTTGGTAAAATCAAACAGCATAACTTTTGACCAACATTCTAAAATGAATTGTATTATCTTTTTTTCTTTGTATTTAAAGTGTTGAGACCAGTGATGGAAAAGCGGCCCAAGAGCAGGGTACAGTGGAAGATCTTGGTAGCGAGGATGAGGCCATCGTGGTACGTGGCTTCTACTCTTACGTAGGCGATGATGGTCAACAATACAGAGTGGACTACATTGCTGATAAAAACGGTTTCCAACCACAGGGTGCCCACATCCCTGTTGCTTAAATCGTTGTGATAAAGCTACTTGTTGCTTTTTGTTAACTAGTTTTAATTCTTCTAAAATACAAACCACTTAAATTAAAAACAATGGTATTTTGCATTTAATATATTTCAATGGATTTAACCACTGTACAAAAGGTACAAAAGGGCACCGTAGGCGAATGGGTTGGTGCGTGGCTACCATTCGGTATTCACCACTAAATTACCAGCACAGATGGCGCCTATTATTCTAGTCGCCCAATTGGCGTCACCAATCAGAAATGACCGATAAAATCCACGCTATACATAGAAATAAACAAATAAAATGGACGAATAGCGGGTGAAGGTGCGTGAGCATTAATAGGCTACAGGCTCGCCAGAGAAAATGAATTAAGGAAGCTTTTGGCGAGGTTCATTCCTAATACGACTGCATGAGGTGTTGCTCACATAAACTGAAGCGTACAACGAAAACCGGCGCATATTACGTGAAATTTGTTGAATAGTTTGGAGAATGATTTGAAAGACAAAAACAAACGGTCAGGTCAACGAACCACTGCTGTGGTTCCGCTGTCGCTATTAATTAGTTGACGAATTGCTCGCTCATCCAGCACATACTCGAGGCTCACTCACCTGCAACTATAGCATATTTCCGAATGTAAAGACATGATTCGGCAGTAAGTGGTACATCGGCCGAATGAAATTATCATTGTTGAAAACAAACCTTTATTTGGAGGGAAATGAAAAATTGGGCAAACATTAGATGAAGTTTGTCAGTCCAGAAGAAACTATCAAAAGCAAGCAAGGAAGATTAAATTTGGTCTGACCGAAGTTTATTTACCGTACACATTTCAGCGAAATTTAATTTGGCTTCATTATATCTTGTAACAGCAGACGCACGGAAATTTAGTCTTTATATAGAAAAAAGTGGGCGTAGATCCGATTTTAGCAAAAATTATGACGGATCTAACAAAGCTGGGGCGCAATACGTTTACTAAATCTGGGTGAGTTTTATTAAGTCGTTAGAAAGATTCTCAAAGTTATCAAAAAGTTTGTGACCACGCACATTCTTCAAAGTCTTACTTTTTTGGTATTTTTTTTTTTTTTTTATTTCATCAACTGTACCGAATATGAGTCACTGGGCTTCGTTTATAACAATATGTGCCGGTTTTTCTTTTTTGAAAATAACCGTTATATGGCAGGAGGGCGCATTTATTTACCGATTTAGTCCATTTTCAATTACCTTGCCCATAAACTACCTTCCTCAAAGGGTAATATGTGTGCCAAAAAAAAATTACAATAAATGAATTATTGCTCGTGTTATGTATATATTTTGTATTCCTTGGAGGGGGGGACTGACTTGCCTTAATCGGCTCCTATCATCATTCTAAGCATTTTGGTACGTTTATCATATGTCCATAGCTATCCCCTTATGTGATCAAGATTACAATATCCTTGTGCACAAGGGCGTGGGTATAAAAAAAATGTCTACATGCTAAATACGATTTCGTATAAATATCTACTTATATAAGTACATCTGCACCGTTGAGCAAAATAAAATATGATAAAACCTCTCATAATATGCTCTGCCTTAACAAACGTTAGATTCGCAAACTAAAATAAATAAAACGGATAGCAATAGACAGACAGTCGGGACGCGAATATACAAGGTGAAGTCTTAAATAAACAAGACTGGCGTCATAAACATGTTTTTAATGAGTTAGTGCGTTGGAAGTTACATCCCTAGCTGACTTCCAATGAAAGCTTGGTGACATTCGGTTCAGTGGAAGCGAAGTTATTGCGTCTAAAGTGTCAGGATGTTTGTGTCATCGGTACAAAAATGAGTTTCGAACAAAGAGCTAATATCAAATTTTGTTTTAAAATAGGTAATACGTTTACCGAAATATTTGAATTGATGAAAAAATTGTATGGCGATGACTGTCTATCTCGTGCCAGAGTTCATGAGTGGTTCCCTCATACGGGTTGCCCAAAATCAGTAATCACCGAAAACTCCATCAAATTTGTTCGTAAAATTACCAAAACTGAACCGACACCGTGGTTAAAATTCATGGAATCAGAGTCGAATATCTCCAAAACATCAATTTATCGTATTTTAACTGCTGATCATTTGGTCTTACGAAAGGTTTGTGCACTTTTCATTCCTCTCAAGTTATCTGAGGACCAAAAACTGCTCAGAATTCAACATTCGAAAGACCTCATTAAAGAGGAGAGAAAAGACGAGAACCTCGTTTTCAACATTGTAAATGATTGTTAATGGCGATGAAATGTGGTGTTTCCAACACAAACCTTAAACTAAGCGTTAAAGTGCCGAATGGAAGTCCCAGACGAGCCACCACCCAAAAAATCGCGTTTGGAGAAGTCAAAAATTAAGTCGATGCTCACACACAAGAAGTGCGTGCCAGTGGGCCAAACCGTCAATGCAATTTTCTATCTCGGCATTTTGAAGCCTTTGTTGCATCGCATTCGTCGAATTCGCCCTGAATACCGCGAAGGAGGAAGCTGGCGCTTATTGAATGATAATGCACCATCTCATCGATCCACTCTTGTGACTGATTTTTTAACTAGAAATCGCATTTCAACTATCAATCACTCAACGTATTCACCTGATATATGTAACTCTCTGTGACTTCTATCTATTCGGAATTTGGCCATGAAAGCAAAACGGTTTGCGCCCGTAGAGACCATCCAAAGGACTTGTACCGACATGCCAAAAAACGTCCCGGTCAATGGCCTGAATACTCATTCGAAAAGTTTTAAAAAATAAATGTCATGAACGGTTATACACAATTATAATAAAGATTGCTCAATTAATTTGAATTTTCGTTGTTTTACTTCAATTTAAAATCGATACCGCTAAATTGATCACCCTTTACATATGTGCATATCTACATTTTTATATTTTATAAATTTTTATATTTAGGTATACAGCCTTACATTGCTCGAGATAGGGAGAAAAATATTTAATTTTGTCGTATTTCCGGGTGTTTCTAGATCAGAAAAGCTTAATGGCATTTTATAAAATTTGAATACTTGAAACTAGTATGTTTTTTTTTTCTAAAAATGTAACTGTGCTATTACAAAAATGATTGCCAAAATGTACAGGAGTTATTCAGTTCGCAGGCCAAATATTTTTGGGTACAAAAAAGTATTCACGCAAATCAAGTAATCTTTAGAAGTCTTTAAATATTTAATTATTCTTCCGATTTCATTCTGTTAATTTTTTATGTGAAAGATAATTTCACCTATTACGAGTATTGATAAAATTTTGTGCATTTCCGTATTTCAAGTAGGGGCAAATGAAAAAAATCAGTTAATAATTTCGCAATTAATTCTAATAAAAAAATTGTCAGCAGAAGAAATCTATTGAGCCAGCCGAGATCCAACTCATCTGTGTGTAGTTGCGTATGTGACTTACAAGTCTTTCATTCTTAGATCTAAAACACCAAAAGTTTTACAGCTTTTCGTCAAAATTGAACTTTGATTTAGGAAAACATCGTGTTGTATTTGGTTAAGATAATGTTACCTAGCCCCAAAAGGGTAGACGCGAGGAATAGCAGGCTTCATAACTATCAATTTTAGCAGCTCATCAACAACTGCAATCGATTTACATAAACTGCAACATTTTTTTCTGATGAAAGACTTTTCTTCATTTATAAATATTTCTTGGACGACATTTTTTAAACTGCATTAAGCTTTAATGATTGCACCGAAAGAAACACAAAAATAAAAGCCAAGGAACAGAGGCTTAAGTTAGCAGCAACCAATTACTATTAGCAGCTGAAATGCAAACTTGTTTGCCCAGGAAGCCCATGGATCGGGAAATACATATATTGTGAAACCAAAAATTTCTAATTTCGTCTGATCCATTAATTTCGAGTTTAAGGAAACCTCTAAATATGAAGTGTGAAGTAATTACTTTAAATATTGAAAAATTGTTGAAACAAAAAAGAAGAAACAAAAAACCAAATAGTGGATTTGATGTAAATCAAACAAATTCGGAATAAATTGTTTTCTCTTAATCAAAAATATCTCTTTATAAATTCATTTATGCTTTAATTCAAGCGTATCTTTGTTTCGAACACTCTTTTGAAAATGGCTTATACCAATTTCTAAAGTTTATATCCATTATATTTGGAGTTTTGATTTTTGTTGTCGTACTTCCAAGGCTTTGATTTTGGTATTTTCCTCAAGCATGTTAAATTTGGTATTCATTATCAACAGTTAGCTATGGCTACTGTATTCCTAATTACGAACTATTATTAATTATCGAAATAGTATTTCGTCATAGCACATAATTATGTAAATGCATATATAATAAAGAAGTACATACTCCATTCCAGAAAAAACCTACTTTTTACAAATAAACTGTCTAAAATAATCTTCCTTTATTTTGATTTGTAAATAAGGCATATTCATTTTTGAGCTACAATGGTACTTATATTTACCATTGACTGCTGGGGCATTTGTTTGCAAGGAATAATACTCCTAACTTGACTTAAGGTGTTAGTCCTTGGCGGCACAGATATATTTTCCGCTATCTGTCTTGTTTAACACATGGGCTGAAGAGATCCAGGTCTAAGAAAAAACTACTTTTTCTTGTTCAAAATAAGCTTTATCATCAACGTAATTTCCATCAAGAAGAAAGCTATCACTCCAGCGCGGCTCTAACATTTCGATACCACTTTTGTAAAACACTTTTGCTTCAAAATAACATTTATTAAACAAACCAATTTATCATTTTTAAACCGCGATTATAACAGAGAAAATTCCAAAATCGTATTTGTTTATGTGAACAACAGCAGGCGAAAATAGCGTAGAAAATCGCTCTGATCAAGACGAGCACTGAAATTTTCACATACTTCACCCACAAATAAGTCACGGCAAAAGCCAGTTAATTTTTCAACTTTTATCTACGCAATCTTGTATTCAATCAATCTTGTATTTACTTCATATTCGACCAGAATAACGCGAAATAGACAACGAATCGCTTTTGCACGATAATGTACTATCTCATGAATTAAGAGTTGTGAGTGAATTTCTGACAAAAAGAAATTATTGGTTCCCTGCAACTATTACATATACTTATATTCGCGAGACTGCATTTGACGAAAAGAACACATTACTAATAAATTGAAGCCATTCAAGCGGCAATAACCACTACCCTAAACAATATTTCTAAAATGCACACAGGTATCCCGTTTAATAATTTTAAAAGTGTGAAAAATTGTGTATCGAAGGAAAGGCGAAAATAAATTATAGACAGTTAAGAAATAAACCTCTCTCAAAATATTTCATGTTTTATTTGTAAACGTTCGGTTTTTTTTGGAAGAGAAGGTATATACATATGTTATTCATGAAAAATAAGAATAACTTTGTTATATTCGCATATTTTGTTTTGTTCAGGTGAACACACAGGTCGACCGCCCTATCCACTTGGCTTGGTGCATAACTACCATTCGAAAGTGCGTAGGTTCGAGTCTCCATGCATGAAACACCAAAATGAAGAAAAAGATTTTTCTAATAGCGTCACCTCTCGGCAGGCAATGGCACATCTCCAAGTGTATTTCTTTCATGAAAAAGCTTCGCATAAAAAAACATCTGCCATTCGGAGTCGGCTTAAAACTGTAGGTGCCTTCATTTGTGGAACAACATCAAGACATACACCACAAATAGGAGGAGGAGCTTGGCCAAACACCCAAAAAGAGTGTAAGCGCCAATTATATATGTATATATATATGCATGTTTAAATTCGAATAAGTAATTAAGTCAATAATAATTTTATCAAAAGTTTTGCAGTTATAATTTTGTAAGGCGTAACGTGTTTAAATAAAAATTTTAAGGGAAACGTCATATTGAGGTATTTCAAATTTTCAGTGATTAATTTAGTAAATATGCTAATAAGCGAACTTTAGACAAAAACGCAATTTCGTTCGCTGGAGAGGGACATATTCACATACATATATACTCATTAAATTTCAAGTATATGTGTGCAGGTTAATGAACAAAAACATTGATTTTACTATGGCTATTTATACCAAGACTTCAACGACTACAACGAATAATTTGAGCTGAAGATGACAAATAATATTTTTGTTTATACCTGTGTCTCTTTTATATGCATTTTTCAAGCTCACTGTGTCTTCGGGCTTCGGCTCGAAAAATAGTCTCCAATCTTAGATTGCAATTAGAATTTATTGAGTCTGTTCAGACAATTTTTGCCAAAATAATTAAAAGCTTTAGAGAATTCCAAGCATTTACTTCATTCCTATAGTTCTTAAACCGGAATATACCACAAAATATCACATTTTCCTAAGTATTAACCCTCATTTAAAGTGATCTCAGAGCGATGCTTTTATTTTACAGTCAAATTTTGCTACAAATGGTTTTATTTCTAGAAGCCTTTGCCTCTCAAAAAGCAATGCATCATTTGGGAAATTTCAATTTCCATATGAAAAGTAATAAAAATGTATAACTCCTCAGTATATCAAAAGTGGTTTTCGATAATCCAAGTGCATGCTGATTACGCAAATGTTCATGACTACTGTGTATTTCAATCAAGCGCGCAAACAAGATTTATTTTCGAGATTGGGGTTTGTTTAAAATACTCTCAATATTCTACAAAAAAAAAAAAATACCAATAAGGTAAAAAAAAATTAAAACAAATTAAATTCAAATTATAATGGAGTAAAATAACAATTAGTCACAAGAAAATAAAAAAAAACTAAAATTTGATTTCGACCCGTCCCACAGTGGTTCCGCCATAGGACATTGGATGAAAATAGTCATGTTAAAATTATGCAACAATATTTAGCTAAATGTTAGTTCATTAGTCATAGTAACTTAGAGTATAAAAGAAATTTCAACTGCACAAACACTTCACTTAAAATTGTGCCTCCAAAGTAAGAGAATTTGAAAAGTGATAGTTAGCGTGGTCTCCGCTCCGTACTTACGCAGTTCCGGGAAGTGTTATTTTTCTAAGAATTACTGTGTTTATGACCTGTTGTACAATGGAGATTCAAGTTGAAGGTATGTAAAACATGTTGAACGTTTTCTTATCTTTTTTAATTATTATTTGATGGGTTTTCAGACCGTACGAAATACGTACTTTAAAATTTCCCATTTTTTTTTTTTTATAAGAAGTTTGTAAAGTTTTAACTAAGTTCGCACGAATTCGCACAAATGAAACATACATTAAAATATTCTTACATATGTCCTCTTTAAGGAAAAATAGTTTCCAGCTGCGATGACCTGCGACTGCGCTTGATATAGGGTCTAATCTGTACCTATGTGACTCATTTACGAGTAAATGTTAGATTTGTGGTGCGACACCTAAAGAAATGAATGACGTAGAAAAGTGTAGAAACAAAGAAGTAAACTCCAGTAGATTTGAATTTGGTTTATAACACCTGCATTCTTAGATTAGATTTTTTGAATACTTTATTCATATTTCTTAAAGAATCGAATTTAAAAGGTGGCAAGCACGTTCATCTGAGGAAAAAGCACTTTTAGCTAAGAGAAAGGAATTCGTTCAGAGGGAGTTTAGAGAACAATTAGGCTTGATAGTTGACAAACCGCGAAGTGGAGGAAGTGGCACCTCTAATGATGGAAAAACAGCACGAAAATGTTTCCTTCATTCAACCATATCATCCGAAATCACAGGAATAGACAAACACGTTATAGACAGATGTAGTTATCTCCTACAATGTCTTTCATCTGGTTTTAAAATTAATTCGAATAAATTCAAAATATACGCATTAGACACTGCTAAAATTCTAGTTAGTAAATATTCATGGTATAATTTAGCTGCATCAGTTCATAAAGTGCTCATTCATGGGCCGGAGGTAATCGATCATTGTTTATTATCAATTGGAGAATTATCAGAGGAGGCAGCTGAATCATGTAATAAATTAGTGAAACAATTCAGACGTGATAATACCAGAAAGCACTCAAGAACTGTAACTTACACGGATCTTTTACACAGGCTTCTTCTTAATTCCGATCCATTTATATCTAGTCTACGAAAATTACCATGTAAAAAGAAATCTATGATGTCAAGAGAAGTGTTAGATTTACTGAGTTAAAAGTTTTGTATTTCTAAGTACATACATTAACTTTTTGGAAAGTGAATATTTTATTATTTTCATAAATAAGAATAAGTTAACTCATCCTTTCGGAATTTAATGTTTTTTTCTATTACTGTTTATAATTTAAGATTTATGCAAAACCTTAAACGGAACAAAAAAATGTTATGTAAAAAATGTGTGTACCTAATTTTTTTTTTGACTTTTTATATTAATTATATATTACTTTATTATATATTATTATTATTATATCTTATATATATTCTTATTATATATATATTACTTTTTATATGTCTTAATGTTTTTTTAACAAATAAAAACATTTATCAACTTAAAAACGTACTAAAAAGTCATTTATCACGCCAAAAGTTCCTATGACCGCTCTTCCTACGCAGCGGGACCACTGTGCGTCCCTTGTTTTCACCAAATTCTTTTCACCATCGGAGGGTAAGTCTTTAACAGCTTCTTTTAATATACATACATAGGTATATAAAGATGTGAAGCCCCATCCAACTTCTTTTGTGATATCGTACTTCTTAAGTACACTAGCTCTAACTTGATTAAGGCTAAACATTTTCCTTTCAGTTTTAAGTAAAATTTCTACTCAGTGTCGTCAAAAAAAATATGTTTGCTAATAATTGAATTATGTTCTAAGAAACATGATTGCTAAATAAATCCTCTTCTACTAAACTAAACTAAAGCTTACTTTGCCTAGGCAACTAATAACACCGGCACACAAAAAAAAAAAGTGGGGAGTACTTTTGACTAGACCCATATATCCCTATGTATTTTGACGCGCTGAATCCGAATTCGGTGTCCGTTTTGCCCGTACACCCCCAAAATTTTAAGTAAATAGCGAAAAACCGTGAAACCCCATGAAAAATCGCTGAAAATCGCATTTATAGACGTTTGTCAATTTCAAAAACTTTTCTTATTATGAGTGTATTATACCTGATTTCAGTGTATTTTGACGCACTGAATCCGAATCCGGGGTTTGTTTTTCCCGTACACCCCCAAAATTTTGATTAAATAGGCTAAAACCGTGAAAACCGTGAAAAACCGTGAGAAATCGCTGAAAATCGCCTTTTTATACGTTGGTAAATGTTAAAAAGTTTTCTTACGAGTGTATTATACCTGATTTCAGTGTGTTTTGACGCACTGAATCCGAATCCGGTGTTTGTTTTGCCCGTACACCCCCAAAGATTTGATTAAATAGCGAAAAACCGCGAAAACCCATGAAAAATTGCTGAAAATCGGTTCACGGTTTTTCGCTATTTACTTAAAATTTTGGGGGTGTACGGGCAAAACGGACACTGAATTCAGATTCAGCGCGTCAAAATACATAGGGATATATGGGTCTAGTCAAAAGTACTCCCCACTTTTTTTTTTTGTGTGCCGGTGTAATTATTGATTCGCTTGATTAAGGCCGCAGATCAAAATGTGATGATAAAAAGAATTTTAGGTTGTAAACTGTTTTCGTTAATAATGTTTATGATCACCATTTTTTACGAAAACTTAAATGCTATTGAGTCATAAAGTGATTTAAAGTAATTTAAAGAAATCGCATGCACAAATGAAATTTTGTCTTCAAATTCTTTCTATCCCCATACACTTTTTCTTCCCTTTACGCAGGTTCTTATGGGAAGAGTTGCTAGGATAGTTATTTAGTTAGGCTTTTCGGCACAGTTCAATGACTTAGACAACTTTGTTTTACCATTTCCTCAGACTTCATATTGAACTTGAAATTAGTTTACGCCAAAGATTTAGTGTCATCTGAACTTGCTAAAAACCACTATCTAAGTTATCACTATAAAAAATGAATTTAATTTTATTGAACCCCCAAACCACCCAACGAAATTTTACTACTAGTGACTGCGAGAGCACAGGGCTTTTGTTTGACATCGAGAAAGCATGTCGCTCAATCTAAAGATTTTCAAATACCCTCAAGAACATATCATTAGACTGCATGAATCTCTGAAACAGTTCAAAGCAAATAGCATCTAAAAAGATCAGCAATCAGGTGGTAAATTTCACCATGCAAAAACATAAATACAATAAGAGTTAATCTAGAATCCATAAATTTTTTGCGTGGCAAAATCCTTTGAAGATCGACATAAGATATGATAGCTGCTGCGATGATTCAACCTCATATTCCTCCAAATAGCTGCTGCAGGAGAAACTCGAAGTTACTTTGAATAGATATAACCTCAATGATTCTGGATCCACCTATCCAAAAGTAGGCTACAGGTATACATATATATATATATATAATATATATATAATTGGCGCGTACACCCTTTTTGGTTGTTTGGCCGAGCTCCTCCTTCTATTTGTGGTGTGCGTCTTGATGTTGTTCCACAAATGGAGGGACCTACAGTTTCAAGCCGACACCGAACGAATATTTTTATGAGGAGCTTTTTCATTGCAGAAATACACTCGGAGGTTTGCCATTGCCTGTCGAGGGGCGACTGGTTGGCTTCAGGTAGCCAAGCGAATTCTCACCCTTCCTTTGCGCACGTACACCCTTCAAGGATACACTCCCTCGCCATTTGTCAGCGTTGTATACAAAGTTTCTGCGATTTGAGAGCGAAATATTCAGATAAAGCCGAAATGGAACGATTCCTCAAGCCACCTATAACGAGTGTAAAGCATTATTTTCCACCTACCCTTCTGAATAAATGTTTTACTTCTTTAAGGGTATTACACTAGTCAGTAGCCAGTCGCTTGCTCTTTGATAGCGATTATCCATTGCAGTCAGCCGGGTGCTTAAATAAAAGCTTAATAGAGACTTAGTCCCAAAAAACACTTACACTAACTTTCCGTCGGCGGATGGCTCATCCGTGAAAGGTTTTGCATGGCATTGATTTGCATGGCAGAGATTAGATATATCCGGTAGAGGCACGACGTATGTAGATGTAAACTGGTTTGGCTTAGTGAGAAGGCTCTTGCATCTTCTAAGAGCTTTAAATGGCCCTTAGTCTAGAAACTTAAACCATGCACCTTAATCCAATAACGGCGAGGATAACCGCAGCTAACTTATAACACAATTCAGTATAACAGTTAATGTGGAGTTAGCCGCTAAAGAAAGTATGGTGTATACTGTCACACTGATTATAAATTCCATTCATCTGACGAAAATTCCATTCATGGGAAGCGCAACGTCGATATGAATGAGAAATATTTGTAATCATTCCAATCTGGGAAGCCGAATTAAATGGTAAGCTATTCTGTAATTAAGTTAAATTATTTGTAATTCATTGACTTCAATTGTCGCCATTAAGAATAACTTCATGAAACACCAAATGATAGGCAGTGGCAAACCTCCGAAGCCTCACAGACAGGGACACAAGAAGACGAGCCTAGAGCATGAAAGCTGCCTACAAATACTAGTGGACCCAAATGTTGGTGAATAGAATTTGTCCTTGATGGATGACATTCACGGTCTTCCCAAATTAATGCAGAAAGTAGTCCCGGGAAGGGTGTCCCCCAGAAAGAAGAGAGGGATTGTTTTAGTAGCCACACCGCTTTATGCAGTAGATGATGGTCGCTGAAATGCGAAGACATTTTGAATTCTACCTCAACCACCAAACAAAAAACAAATGCCAAACCTCCGACTGTATTTCAGCCGTGAAGATACAGCCCATAAAAAAAATTGTTTGCCTTTCGAAGGAGGCGCATATCACAAATTGGAGGAGGAGCTCGGAACTTCTCGTTATGTTCATTGACAATATATACATATCCTCTATGATTCTACGAAATAGAACAATTAATTCATAACTTTATAACGCTTTTAGTAAGGCTCCAGACCGAAAATGGATAGTGAATTTTCCGAGGCCTACCATCCAATCGACGAAGAGTAAGTGTCTAAGGTTAAAGAGTATACTTATACTAAACTGGTATACAAATTTAAGACTATTCGCTTCAGCTGTGCCTCAGGAAATTTTGCGCACCGACTTTAAAAGTGAGGTGTAGAGAAAAAGGCGTTCAAAAATTCAAAAGCACTTTGCCCTTCTTGCGAAACATTTCATACTATTAGTTAGCAATATTATATTATTCACCTTTTGACTCAATAAATACTTGAATAGAGGCTAAATTAGCATGTCGATTGCCATATCTAATCATTATATTATATAAAATCTGAAAATAAAAAGTGTACAAAATTAGAAGTTCATACAAAATGAAAAATACCAAACACACACAAATTTTATTTACATATACTATATATACAGATAAAAAAAAAAATAAAGCTGAGTTGCATGTTCCATCAGAAAATACGCAGAAACTGTTTATTTTTAAAAAACAAACTGTTTGTTTTTGTTTAAGCCCGTTTGGCTTAGATGATGAATGTATAAATTATAACAAAAAAAAAAATAAACTTGTCAGCTTAAATAGTTTTCGGGCACTGGTAATTATACTTACTAGTTATTATTTTTCGACTTACATACATACGTTATAGCATGTCTTACTATTTGTAATTTTGTTTTTGTTAATTATTTAGTTAGATGATAGTCTATCAGCGTATAATTCTATTATTGTTTTGGCCTAGTCGTCGAGGCACTACGAGTATAAATTGGTGTTGCATACTTCGTAAGCAGTCATAATTCAACTTCTTAGCCAAGCGTGTGTTCGACGGTGCAGTGCGCAGTAATAAACTTTTTGGAAAAATCCTATAAATCGGAACATACAAATTCTCAGCAAATATGAAAGTCGTCATTGCATTTGTCGCATTATTCGCAATCGCCGTCGCTGTACCTATCGACGATCCGTCACAAGCACAAATTTTGCGTTTGGATTCCGATGTGAAACCTGATGGATACTCATTTGCGTAAGTGTTTGCCAAATTTTGGTGGCACCAATGGCAGCCAGCGTTGTAGTTAACTCGAAATTTCTCTTACAGTTTGGAGACCAGCGATGGCAAGACTCATAATGAGGAAGGTCAGTTGAAGAATATTGGTGCCGAGGATGAGACAATTGTTGTACGCGGCTCGTATTCATTCGTTGCTGATGATGGTCAAACCTACACGGTAAACTACATCGCCGATGAGAATGGTTTCCAACCCGAAGGTGCTCATTTACCTAATGTGGGTATTCACTAAATACGTATACGGACACAGATTGATCAGTCACATCACAAAAGAAATATATTTTGGATTGTATCAGCTAGAGAGTGAAAGTGTTTCTTTTTTAATTTTTGTATACCTCAAATGTAGTAATAAAAAATGAAATTATTGGATAAAATATGTAAAAAGTATTAGAATGAAAAATACAAAAAGAACAACCGAAATTATATTTTAAAAATTATGAAATATTTTTCTAATCGCGTATACGAAATCGGACTATATAAAGCAAAGTGATGATTCAAGAAATATTCCTTGATAACCCTCAATGTGTTATGTTAACATATATTCAAACAATTTAGTTTAAAGTTAAAGTTTGATTTTTAAACATTTTTATGACGCATTAATAATTAATAATTATTAAGCACAACAGCTTATGCACTTTTACCAAATTAAAAAAAATAGTAATAATAATTGGCGCGTACCCTTCTCTTATATATTTGTTGCCGAGCTCTTGATGCTGTTCCACAAATGGACACTTCCGACGCAAATGGACACAATTCGACTACTTCCGACGCCAAATTTTACCAAATTGTAATTGATAAAATGTTCTACGTATTTTGTCATTTTTTTTCCTCAAACTTTATAACATTAAAAGCGGTGATAAAGTTACATGTGAAGCGGGTTAATGGAACTGCAACGATTCAATAGTTCAAGCCTTGTGATTTTGACCTAAAATTTATCATTGCGAAAATGGATACAAAAAGCAGACGCCTACAGGCGTTATTTTCCTTGAAAAGGTGATAACGATCACCGACTCATGTTATGCAAAATTGTTGGATGGCTTTAAATACTATGATGAATAAATTAGGTTACAAAGTGTTCTCTTCTTCAGAATTTTCTCAAGATTTAGCCCTTTGTGACTATTTATCCAAATAAGAAGAAATGCCTCGTATGAGGATGGCATCGAGGTACCCAGAAATGGTATTATTTGGGGGACATCATAAAATTAAAAAAAAAAAACATTTTAATGAAATGCATTATAATCATATATGGTAACCGTCCCAAACCCGTCTGCAAATGAACTGTTTCATATTGAAATTCTCAAAATCTATTATAAAGGTATATTGACAGAGTCAAATTACCTTTATAATAGATTTTGAGAATTTCAATCAGTTCATTTGGCAAACGGGTTTGGGACGGTGCATGATTACTGCATACTGTAAGTTATAAAACCATGGCATACACTATCTCTTCAAAGTTTCTCCAACAAGTAGCGGCATGAATTTGCAATTAAAAGTCACCTCCGCTCATCAGTCGACCTACCATTGTAATCGCTGTTCGGCGAAATTTTAGTTCGTCAATACTTTCGACACCTCTATGGCATATAAAAACTTTCGTTAATTTAAAAGTAGTTAAGTGCCAAGATCTATTTTGGAACTAAAGCAAGCTGGTTGGGTTCTACCAATGAGTTGATTCATGGATTTTACCAGCTCATCGCTGCCAAATTTTCATAGTTTCTTTTAGCTTGGCGAATTCAGTACACACCACATAATCTTTTTCTTTTGCCCCTAACTACAGAGCAACACGATGAGAAAGCATTACTCAACAATTATTTTATTTGTGACTCTGCATTATCACCTTTCTCAAGATAGGCAGACTTAAGCGTCTTATAAACCTAATGCATCCATTCATATTGCATCACGTTCCTCGATTCTGGCGCTGACTTCATGATGAAGAGCCAGCATCTAGAGCCCCTGTGCTTCTTTGGCTGAAGTTGGCGTAGTGACCCCTTCAAAACTTATAAGTAATCTGAAAATCATTCAGAAATGGGTTTTCCTCTTATACGAACTTTTTTTAGTTGTGAAATCTTATTTTAGAAATCTTTTCATTCGACTATCGCCCATCAAGGTAATGCCGAAAATCGCCAGGGGCTACCGATTCGGATGTACGTCTAAAGCAGAAAACCTAGAATCGTGTTCTGAAAAACACTACAGGAGGTGGTATGAACGGTATGTGTTACGTTAGTGCTTTTAGAGAATTTTAGACGATAACACTTCTGTCACATTATTAGAATTGAACGAACTGAAATGAATTTGTTTTCGTTTCGCGCTCAGTTCACTTAATATTATTGCTAGTCCGACTCCTTTGCTTGCTGCAAAATGTCCTTAATAATCTTGAAGTCCTTACAAAGGATAATGGAGAGGATTTCACTTTTATCTTTTGTATTATATAATCAGGAGAGTTATCGACAACCCGTTCAAAATTCATATTGCTAAAGAGCCATACTACAGAGAGTGCTCTCCAGATTTAAGTGGTTCAATGTGCATTTAGTGCAAGAGCAGGATGATTATTCGTCAAAACACAGAAGTATGTTAAGACTCACCGTAAAAACCGTTTAGCAATTGTTCGTCACCATTGTGTCATATAAAACAACGACCTTTTTTATGTTCTGGTAACGTTCATTGGCCTCTAGGGAGCCAACTCAATAGGTTTGTACAAATAACGTTTCGGTGACATCATCCACCGTTATATGTCAATGTTACACCACCACTAAAAACCTTGCAAACCACCTTAGTTTATAATATAAAAATTGCCACCTTCGACAATTCAAAAGAGTAGTAAATTCCCATTACAGTCAGCCCATAACCATAAAATATTTTTAACTAATCGACCATCTACTTGGTGCAATAATAAACCTTTCTGGAGGAGTATATGTGCTTTTGTTGTATTTTAGGATACTAGTGAGTATGGATTTATTTATTTGCGCATATATTTGCTAAAAAATATAATAAATTCGATACACTCCTAATTTAATGTTCGATTGCAGGTAACTTGGGGATATGTTCACCAGTGGGTTGGAAGCCGTATTCATCTGCTACATAGCTGACCGAGTATTCTTTGCCATCATGTTCATCCTTGTAGGTGTAAGAACCGTGGACAACTAGAGCTGGGTGTTCGCTATCAGCATCCTTGACAACGCCCTCTTCATGTCTACTAGTGCCATCGCTGGTCTCCATACTAAATAAGAGAACAAAAAGATTAAGTCCAAAACAACAAATATGTCTACAAGTGTGATTAACTGTTTTTTATATAAGCACGCAATTCTTACTCGAAAGAATAATGGTCAGGTTGCACATCTGATTCTGATTTTATGATCTCCACCTCAGGACGGGCAGAAGCCAGTGCAATAACGGCAAGTAATACAATAACGAATTTCATATTGTTGAGATTATTGCAGGCTCGGTGAAAGCTTAGAACTTTATGAATGTCATCGAGAATTTTTAGTGTCTATTTATACTAATACTTGCTACTGAATTTTTGCTGATCGTTGAGTAATAAAGGATGGATGGTGTTACATCCATAAATTATATTAATCGTACTTGTATGTATGTATGTACATATATGTATCCACATTTGTATAACTTCAGCTGGTCGCGCTGCAACTTTTTTTTCTTGACTTGCACTCGATTTCAAATTAATCTTCAGCTTCTTGCTAATTAAAATGAAGTAAATATACAAATAAAAATTAAAACTTTTATTATTAACTTCAAAACTCGTTCTCTCCAAGATTTTTACTGCACTGCAAACTGTCACTGGATTAAAGAGTATGCGCATGCATAAAAAAGTGACAAATTTGAGCAACATCAACTTGCATATATTTCAGCAAGATCATAAAGGCTAACTAACAATTAGAATTCGACTATAAAAAATAAATAAAAATTAAAAATAACTGAAAAGTGAATTGAGAGAAAGTTGGGCCGATGAGAAGTAAATAAAAATCTTATTCGTATCTACTCACATATGCATGCCTTCTTGTATGGCATACTCGAATGCAGTGATGATTATAAGTTAACTTTTAAAGTGGAAAAATATCAGCTTTTAAAAAAATTCGCGATTTTGGCCGAGTTTAACAAAAAAAGGCTGCGCTATGCCTAAGATCATACAGCTCATTATTACATCGCCTGCGATACTCACCGTCACCATCGTGCAAAGTACCAAAAATTTACCACATAATCTTTCTCTCAAACGCTCCAAGGGACACCTCATCGGATGTTATCATCGACCAAACTTCTGCGCCATGCCTTAAAACGGGCATGATGAGAACCCTATAGTAGGGAATGTTAGTTTTGTTCGTCGTGAGAAGACTTTACTAGTCAATTGCCTACTTAGTCCAAAATAGCACTTTCAAGGCTGACATCGTTATCGGTGTTAATGCTGGTTCCTAAATATACGAAGTATTTTATAGCTTCGAAATAATAACTGTCAACAGTGACGTGGGTGCCGATACGCCGGGGTGCGCCGGCTATTTGTTTGATGTCAGGAGGTACTTCGTCTTGTCCTCATTCACCACCAGACCCACTAGCTTTACCTCTTTATCCAGTTTGGAGAAGGCAGAACTAACGCTGTTAAGCGCGATTTTTAAGGCCGATGATGTAAATATCCAACAATTGGAAACTCTTTTCGCCAACAATTGGAAACTCTTTTAAAAAAATTGTGCCTGACCGATTGTGTTCTGCGGCTTGCATCATCTCTTCCACCATCAGGTTAAAGAAGTCACACGACAGCGCGTTACTTAGCCTGAAACCTCGTTTGATATCAAACGGCTCGAAGAGGCCCTTCCCAATACTGACGGCGCAGCTGGTATTGAGCAGCGCCATTTTGCATAGCCGAATTAATTTTCCATGGGTACCAAATTCAGACCTCATGTATGTATATCATATGATTAACTCTTTTTTATACTGTCGAATGCAGCTTTAAAATCGACAGAAAAATGGTGTGAATCGATTTTCTTTTCATTGGCCTTTTTCAAGACCTGGAGTATTGTGAATATCTGTTGAAAATGATTAACATCATATATATTCTCTTTATGAATTGCCGTTGTAATTTGTCAGCATTCTATATTTTGTAAGTTTACCATCAATTTGCAAGAAAAAAAATTTTCATATACACTTTGAGTCGGTAGAAGTTAGAGATCCCGTTTTCTAGGTGCATTTTGGATTCATTAATCATTTCAAATAAATTGCGCAGCGAAATTCGTTTTTTTTTTTCAAATAAATCAAACTTAATAATTTACAACACTTTTACCATATTTTTCATATATTTGGTAGCATTTTAGTCGAAGATATTTTTGCAAATGATTGGAATGGAATTGTGAATGGGCGGAAAGTAGTTTCCCTAAGCACTCAGGCAATGTTGTTTATTACAATTAGGGTCAAGAGATAGAATTTAAAAGTTAGAGAGCTTGTCTATTCCCAATGCCTCTGACCTGTTTGAGAAAGAATTTTCCGGTCCCATGTCAGGCCTTTAACGGAAGCACTTGCTTGTTTTGAAAGGTTCTCATGTGATTTATTACTGAGTGCCTGATGTACTCGACTATGTCCGCTATATTTGGTCTAAAAAATAGTTCCGGTCTAATTGGGAACTCTAAAGAAATGCAGTACACCAATTTGTCAGCTAGTTCGTTACCTTGAACGCTTCAGTCACATTCCACCTTACAATAGAGTTCAGGCTCATCTTACATTCCTGCATAATTCTTTAAGCATTTCTAGCATTTTCTAAGGCCTTAAAGCGGCTTGAGTATAAATACGGACCATGATTTTAATTCCTGACCATCTTTCGCCAATTATCCAACTGACTACTATTAGTTTATAGTCGTCAAATTCTCCTGTGATTTCTTATTTCTACTGCATGACACCGACTGAATGAGGTAAAATAATATTTTCTATAAATTAAAAAAAAAATGAATTAAATCGATCCAGAAATAATTTTTTTTATTTTTGATCTATCATTTCTTTATCGTGGGAATCTCCAAATAAAATCCGTCGATTCTTGAATGCCTAATTGTTGAGAACGTCGAGAATCGATGTGTGTTGAATTTGGGTTGTTCAGCAACATTTTAGGCTGCAACCTTAACTGAACCAGTGTTGTGAAATTTTTTCACCAACCTTTGAATTGTCGACTCATTTGGACGATTATTTCCACCAAAAAATGCGATATGTTGCTCTTAAAGATTTTTTATATTTTTTTGAAAATTAACACTAAATGGGGCTTAAGTGTGGTTATTGACCGATTTCGTCCATTTTGAAGATATAATAACCAAGGAATATATTAATTATGTATATACCTAAATGCGTATATATATATCTATATCTATATCGGTTCCTGTATGCTATTTCGTATAGCCGTTATATGAATAAAATTAGAATACACTTGTGCAAAAGTGCGCGCGGTTATAAAAACAGCCCTAAATAGCAAAGCACAAACAATACTCAATTTGCTTAACAGGCGGAATCTGTGAGAATCGCACAAACTGTTAAGTTTTATACCATAAACTCTGCAATAGGAAAAAGTTGTAAAGTAGTGACTATCTTGTTTCCGGTGATCCTGACTTCACTTAAATGCAGTCTACTGTATTATTTGTAAATGGTTTATGGTAGGCTCAAAAATGAACTTTTACCCATATTTTACACAACTCAGTCTATATGATTGAAATCTTGCATTCTCCTTTGAAGTCGCAAAAGCACAAAGATAAAGTGTTGTATACATGACGATCATAAGCCAGATAATTAATTCTCACTTCAAACCATGAATTTTCACACAAAACTAAACATATTTGAAATTTCAAAATTATAATTAATTTATTTTCATTTCACCATAAACTTTGCATTAATAATCTAGTTTAATTAAACAACTGGAGCAACGGGCAAGTGAGCGCCTGAAGGTTGGAAACCGTTCTCGTCAGCAACATATGTTACGGTGAACTTCTCGCCAGTCTTCTCATCCACCCAGGAGTAGCTACCTTGGACGACGATTCCTTCGTGGTCAGAGCCAACATCCTTCAGTTTTCCAGATTCCTCCTTTTTGGTACCATCACTGGTTTCCACTGAGAATACGTAGCTTTCGGGTCCAACATCAGAGTCCAATTTGACGATTTCAGCGTCGGGATTGGGGCGAGCGAAGGCAACAGCCAAAAGGCAGGCGAAGATGATGGCGGCTTTCATGATTATTTAGTATTTAGCTATGTTGCTGCGATAAACGATATCAACTTAGTGGATACCTTTCTCTACTCACTCTGGCATTTTATACCATTTCCAATGCAAGCATTTTGCTAATCGTAAACTGATAAAAAGAAATTTGTTTGCTATATCAAATCTGGTTTTAGCTATCAACTCGTTAGGTCTAGCAGACTGCTTTAATTCTATTGCATAAGCTGCACTTTAAAGTAGAATACTAATTTCAAAAATATTCACATTTCCAGTTTGTCAGTCTGTCTAAAGCCGTATTCCCAAAATATTTTTTTCCGTTATTGCAACAACTAATCAATTGAGTTTTGAGGGAATTTGACATGCATAGACACAAACGTTTTTGTCTACAACTTTTTATGCCGAATTTAATTGCATTTATATTTAAATCACTAAATACTTGCATTTTAACGCATTTTGAAATTGGAATTCTTTTCGCGGCGAAGAAGGAATTTATTAATATTTTGCAGAATAAAAATTAAACTTAGTATCCGATTTTAACTTCGTTGTTTGCCACATTATTGCACATCCAGATTAACCCGCAATATCTTTAAGTGCCAAAAATATTGATTTCTGTCGTTCTTCTTAAATGGTGCTTTAACCACTGAAGCGTTATTGACCGACATCAAAGATATGCCTTTGATATTGTTTCTTTTGCGGGCAAACTGTCACAAATTAGTTACACCAATATTCTCCACTTAGTCGTTCCTAAATAGGGACCACCTCCCTTTACTTTTACGACTGCTATAAGGGCCGCGCCAAATACGTTACTGTAAGAATCACATAAAAAACACTTCGTTCACTCCAAGGATCACCCAATCGGATGCTGTCATAGTATAAACTTTGTCAGACTTTAAGGCATATAATCCGTTTTGTCGAAAGCTGTTTTAAAACCGATTGGGATTGTCGATCGTCTTTTTCCGGCTCTTAGTTAATCGATAAAAATGTAATCAACGAATTGATTACCTCAACCAATTATATTCATGTAATCGAGATCCCATCTATGTCTGTCTGATAAAAGCGTAACCGCGATAACTTAGTAGCTATTTGACCAATTCAATTCTAACCAACTGCCTTCTATTTTTTTTTCCTTGTTCACTTCTCTCGGGAGCATAGGGCCTCGACTCGACTCAGTCTTGCGTTGGTTTCGTTAATCTAATTTTGACTTCTGACAGGGTAGGGATTAGCCTGCCACTACCATGCCTAAGTGTGTCGCTCGCTCGCTTGCTGGCGCCACTGATGCAATGTGTAACTGTGTGGCTTTCTTTGTTGTTTGCGTGTTTTAGCCGCCACAATGCAAATAATGTGCCGAAACAAGGAAAGGAGGTACATTTGGAAAAGTGCTTTGGATCGTGCTTTACGTGGGGACTAGTGGACTTACGCTAGACTACCGAGGCCTTCTATAGGCTTATAATATTTATTATACGCAATTGCTAATTGATTGTCCATATTTATTTTCCATTGAGTTTTTGTCTAACTATTGCCCAAACATTTTCAATTGGATTGGCATCAGATCACTGTGAAGGCCAATCCAACATTTCAATCCCATTTTGGTGTTTCCATTCTACACACCTTGGCTAGTTCTTCTATATATCTTCGGCTTCGATCCTTATGATCCTTGTCTTCTTGTAAAAGTCAAAGTTAGCTATTTCTTCCAAACATCTTCGCAGCTGACGGTAATAATGCTTTATGGTAAATTTTATTCATCACAACTGCATTCAAATTGGCGGAAAGCACAAATAAGCGACCCAAACCTATTTCGGAGAAGCAGCCCCAAACATTAATCTCAAGTGGAAGTTTAGGAATTCGTTGAAGTTTTCGAATATCAGCAGTTCACCAATATCCGACGTATGTAACTATTCGCGCAAAAGTGCGAATTCGTGAGTATTACGTTTACCCAATCCCGTTTTGAATTTGCTGCTATTTGCTAATGCGCTCTAGAATTTAAGATCTTCTGCGTGTAATTGTCCTCAAATTAAGTCCTTAGATAAAAAATTAAAGAGGCGGTTGGCGTTGGCATATATGGTATTGTGTGGAATTAAGCGTCAAAAAGTCATTTAAACTCCCTAACGATTGTACTATCATATAAAAATGTCCATGAATGGACATGCTCGCTCATAGCCGCAGGCTTTGTGTGAAATGTTACAGTGAACGGAATAGCTAAAGAAGGCGCCCGACTCCCAGGGGATCAAATAAGCCAGGTACTTAAACCCCTGCACACAATTTGAAAACAACTAGAAGACCACATGTTAAGAAAGTCAATGGCTTAGCTTAACCAATTGAAAAGTTGCTAGGATCATGTGTAAACACGCATATGATGACAAGTATACGAGTACTAAATCGGTTACATCGTTCGATACTGTAGAACTTTAGTCGGTATACTAACAGGGTACTGCCTAGTTGCAGCACACGCTTATAAGCTAAATTTAACCCTTAACGACGCTTGCAGGAAATGTAATGAACCGGGTACACCCAGAGCATCTTCTATGCTACTGTTCGGCTCTCTCGAAAACTACATTATGCTACCTCAATTTGGAAAGGCTAGAATTTATCCCTAAACTGGAGCTTGAGCGACTCCTGTTGCATAATTTCGCTAAAACAAAAACAAAAGAAATTTGATCAGGTATCGCCATGGACCAAAATGGGATCTGTGTGGTTTCGGCAGCCAGTACAACCTAACCAAAGCGCCATTGCATAGTTAAGGGGCATCACGTTGCATCACGTTGCAGCCTTTTATTTGTGAAAGTCTTTGGCTTCTTCAAATATTTTGCTGCAGAAGTACGTAATTTTTTTACATTTAGGATGTGTACATAGGAACACTGATTCAAATTGTTTTTCATACGCGGAACTAATTTTTGTCATTTATTGTACTTCAACAGTGTCATAATCCAAAAAGTCAAAATGTTAAGAAAAATTACTTCAAATATTTCACATTGGCAAACGTAGGTAAAAGTAAAGACATATTTCACCCAAAAGAAGAGCTTGTGGCCATTTCTGCATGCATATTTAAAATATCTCTTTTTTCTTTTGGATTATGACCTTATTGAAGTAATTAATCAAAATGCTCAAAATGGTGAGAGGAATCGATTGCCTGTCCATGCGTACCATAACTGAAGCAAAAATTAACACATTGCTTGTGGAGTAAGAAATCCATTATTTTCTCGGTAGATGGTTGTTTTTGTTTGTTCCATTCAGTTGTGGGTTACAGGGTGTTAACAATGGAAGTCAACAAAGAGAAAATTCAGTACATTTTACAGTTTTTCTTTGATAAAGGTGAAAATGCAAGCCCGGACAGTTTTAAACCATTTGTATGCAAAAATAACGGATTTCTTTTTCCCCTACTTAATATTTTAATGATAATTAACCCAAACCAAAAACGACCAAAGTAAAATTTAAATATTTAAAATAAAACGTTAATCATTTTTACAGTGACCCTGAAAACCCAGAAAAATTAAAACAATATTTATAAATAAAAAGCAAAAATATTAATCTCGTTTTTCTATTTTTTAAACAATTTGTGAAGATAAATTAGAAGAAGGGATTAAATAATATCACTCTGTAAACATTTTATAACGAAATTAAGAAAAATAATTGTTTTGTATGCAGGACTAATTTATTTTTGTTTATGACAAGACAGCAAAAAAATTATTACATAGAAATACAATAACTTTTTCAATTACTTAATGTTTCATACAAAAAAGGATTTCGAGCGCGGGCCTCACAGAATGAAGGAAAAACACCCAGATACGAAAGATTCGTATATAAGATAGCAAGAACAATGTAAACGCAAACGGCTTGATGAGCCTGCCCCCCAACAGGCATAGATAGGCACTTTGCAGTGGCAGTAAAAATACAGTAAATATGTATATAAATTTTTTGTTGATATTGTAATTCAGTTTGCATTACCTGTAAAAGTTTACTGGTTACTGAAAAATATTGCAGTCAACGTATTTTTTACTGATTACTGAAAGAAATTGAAGTAAAAGTATTGATGATTTCCATTATCAGTAAAATATTTACTGTTTATTGGTAGTCAAAATGTAATGCGTTCCCATCACGAAATGAAATCATCTATATACTCAATAAATATTTTCTAGTTTTGTCTTATCTTCTTTTGCAAACTAAATACATAATATTTATATTTATATATATGGAAATATATTTAGATTATGAAGGGATAATCCTAAAACAAATTTTTATTAAAACTGTGATATAGGTATTAAATATAAACTATGAATTAATACATACAAAAAAAGGTTGAACATCTTGAATTGTATAACAAAATCATCTCCTCATAATTGTAACTGTCGTACAGTCCAAACAAAACAATTGTAGGAAGAAGCAAAGAGATTTAGAAACACTTTCAGATTCAGCCAGATGCTGTTATTGCAAGTTTTTCTGTCCCTAACATTAAATTGTGATTTTTAAAAAGCCATCGCTGACGTCTAAGGCTGGAGATAAATCGTACAGTAACTCGTGCCAACAGGTGTGACTTTGGGCTCAGCAGGTAATTAAGTAGTAGAGCACTTTCTCGAAGGACCAAATTGATGATATATGACGAAGAAACATGGACGATGTCAACAGCAGATGAAAACATTTTGGGAGCTTTCGAGAGAAACATTTTCCGACGTGTACGGTGGAACAGCGAGGTGTATGAGCTATATAGGGACGTGGACATAGTTAGGCGTGTAAAAATACAGCGGCTATGCTGGCTTGACCATGTCACCCGTATTAAGACGACGTTCCTTGCAGAGCACAGTTCAATTCCAATCGGCAGGCATGCATTCATCCGACCATATTTTGCATAGAAGCGATGCATGCAACTTACCAGCTCCTCGCCGCCATGTTCGAATAGCTCAGCCCGCAGTTGTTCTTTAGCCAGCGTTATCGCTATTCTCACCTTGTCATGGTCGGGTAGCGGAACGACAGATCCGTCGTCAACGATTGGGGTATCGGGATCTTCACATTATCTGTGACATGCGCAGCTATCACTGTTTAACAGGTTCGAGAAGTGTACGCTCCATAATTTAAGATTGCTCTGTACGTCAGTCACCAGATCGCCGTCTTTGTTCTTACAGGAAAACGCCCCGACCTTAAAGCTTTCTGGAAGCCGCCGAACTTTCTGGTAGAATTTTCGGGCGTTGTTCCTATTGGCAGGCACCTCAAGCTCCTCGCATTCACGTATTTCGGCCTCTCGTTTCTTCTTTCGGATAATATGTCTCTTTTACTTGTTTAGCTCTCTGTAGCGATCCCACATAGCTCGCGTTGCGCCCGATCGCAGCGTGGCTCTATAGGCGGCATTCTTTCTTTCTGCGGCAGCATGGAATTCCTCGTCGTACCAACTGTTTTTTCGGGCTCGCCGGAATCCGATTTCTTCTTCTTTATATATATTGGAAATTAAAAAAAATTCAGAAATTCTAGTCTATTATTGCCGTGCTCACTCCAAAACATTAATGTAATGACATTCTGGTATGCCTAATCTCCGCCAAGATCGGTTATGGCTTCAAATCTTCGGTGCATGCATATAAATAAATTAAATTTGTTGAGTGAGTTAAACTTATTTGGGCGCAACATATTTTCGATAGAGCCATTTATTTCGGATAGCTTTGCCGGATTTTTTGAAAATAGTGCAAGGATTACTTTCGTGGGCACCTTGTCAGGCATCCCGCGATTTGGGAAGTCATCCAAATCAAGTACTCCTTTGAACCGATTCACCAACTTGATTCTCAATCTGATCTTAATCTTAATCTTATTCTGATTTTCATTTCGCAGTAGACATTTGGACCATCATGAGTCCCATGTACTGCAAACAAATATTTTTTAATGCACAATTTATGGTAAGCCAAAATAAATCTATACCTAAATTTTGCTAGATGTTCTAAAAAAGTCTTATTAACTTTTAGGCACAGCATTAAATGCGATTAAAATGATCTTCATTTGAAGCCACTATTGTACCTACAAAGAGAAAGTGTGGCAATAAGTGGCGAGAAACGACAATCGAACACCTTATAATCCTTAGTTTTAACCATACATTTTTGCACAAAAACAAATATTTAGAATATCAAAAATTGCAACTAATTTATTTTCTTTATAAAAAACTCATAAAATAACCATTAAATTCGTATCAGACATCTGATTTAATTAAGCAACTGGTCCAACGGGCAAGTGAGCGCCTGAAGGTTGGAAACCGTTCTCGTCAGCAACATATGTCACGGTGAATTTCTCGCCAGTCTTCTCATCCACCCAGGAGTAGCTACCTTGGACGACGATTCCTTCGTGGTCAGAGCCAACATCCTTCAGTTTTCCAGATTCCTCCTTTTTGGTACCATCACTGGTTTCCACTGAGAATACGTAGCTTTCGGGTCCAACATCAGAGTCCAATTTGACGATTTCAGCGTCGGGATTGGGGCGAGCGAAGGCAACAGCCAAAAGGCAGGCGAAGATGATGGCGGCTTTCATGATTATTTAGTATTTAGCTATGTTGCTGCGATAAACGATATCAACTTAGTGGATACCTTTCTCTACTCACTCTGGCATTTTATACCATTTCCAATGCAAGCATTTTGCTAACCGTAAACTGATAAAAAGAAATTTGTTTGCTATATCATATCTGGTTTTAGGTATTAACCTGTGTTTAGTGGATTGTCTTAATACTACTGCAGTAACTGCATTTTAGAATAGAATACCAAAGTACTCACATTTCCAGTTTGGCTCAGTTATTTTCGTATAATTTTGATATGTTCTAAAATTTCTTTTATTAATATTTATTCATAGAAAACGACAGAATACTTGTATAATTTCATTTACCGTTCATTGCAAATATTTTATAAAAAACGCTGCGCTAGTAGTGGTTAGCGAAGTGTATACTAAACTGCATATATGTACGTGTGTGCGTGCATTGCTCAATCAAATATATTATATCTTATAAGTTCATGTACCAGTATACTCGTTTGTATCCGAGCCACAAATAAGACATAATTGCATAGTAACATATTAGAAAAAGAAGAAATATAAATTATTTCACTTTTCAATCAAGAATCATCAAGTTGCACTGCACAATCAAATCTCTATGAAATTTTCTTAAATTTATTTTTTAACTCCATTTATCTCCAGATTTGCGCTCCATATGTCCTAATCGGTTTCAGTATTGCTTAATATATTCTTGTTGCCCAGCGAAAGCCAGGTAAACAATAAAGGGAACGAGGTTTTATCCCAAGCTACTTCCGCTTTGAAAATATGTAATATCGCCACGTAAAACGTCGATCAAAATGAATGCCTAAGTATTTAGCGTAGCCCATTTGAGACCACAGTTATTAAGATGCACTAGAGGACAAGTATTCTTCCATAGTGTGAAAGTTATTTGCCCTCCTTTTTGCTTCATTGGCTTTTATACGTCATTTGCTTAGCCGTGTGCTAAGGCTGACAAGGCTTTGCTGAAGTTGATTAGAAGCAGTAGCAGCTTAACGATTTCTAGTCATTACTACAGTGTCATCTGCATAGCTGTACTGCTGTACTTTTGAAGGGAGGTCGGCAGTGAAAAGCGTATAAAGTACGGGTCTCAGGACATCTCCCTGATGCACACCTGCATTGATTTCATAGAGATTGGTAACTTCTTCATTTATTTTAACTCGAAAATGTATGCTTTGTAAGTATGATTTTGGCAGCATAAAGAATTTATGAGGAATATTCATTTTTAGTTTGTATATGTAGCAAGCCCATGTGCCATAGCTTGTCAAATGCTTGTGCCATGTCTAGGAAAACTGCAATACAGTATTCTCTATTTTTGAAAGCTTTTCGGGCGAAATTACATACAAAGTTGCCCTGCTCGATCGGGTGTGCTCGAGGCTCTAAGCCTAACAAAGCCGCAGCTCTCGAATTTGGTAGATATACTGGCCGAACATTGACCGTAAGGTGACTTAACAGAAAGCAGTCCAGGCAGCTACATTGTTATAATTCCATAAATATTTGAAATGTTAGCTCTTTTGAAAAAATTTTTGTAGGTCCCTCTATTTGTGGAACAACACCAAGACGCACACCAAAAATACAATAGAAGGAAAAGCTCAGACAAATACCCAAGAAAGTATGCATGAAAGCAATTTCCATTAAAATTTATTTTTAATTAAAAACAAGTTTAGAAGCGTTTAGGTTCAAGCGAAACTGAGCTTCCCGCTGTTTGAAGATGGGCATAGTTGTTGGCCATTTCAAGTGGCGATTTTATTGTTTAAAAGCAAACAATCAGGCAAACATTTCACTTGAATTATTAGTTTCTCATATAGCCGAAAGATGAGAATTACAATTTTAATTGTGCTGAATAAAGTCATAGTAGTTCATACCCAGTTTAGCAGAACTTGAATTTTCCATTGTCCAAATGTTAAATATACGCATTTCGCTCAATAAATGTCTCATATGCAAATTTGCTTTACTTATTACTAAAATATAATATTTTTTGTACGAGTACTTTAAAAAGTCAACGTTAAATGGAAAGTGGGCATATTAGTGATCGGTCTTACTAATATTTAATACCAATCAATCTTGGATGAAATAAGTATACAATTTGTGTGTTCGATCGGAAATTTTAATTTTAACTTGATTTATGATATGTACATATTGGCGAATGGGCAGATACTAGGCATAACAAAATCTGTTCATTTCGTCGTTCTCAACATACGAGGTGTGTTCAAAAAATAAGGTAAACTTTCATTTCGCTCAGAAAACATTTATTTAATTTCAATTTCTATTTTATCTCTTTCAAAGTAATCTTGTGCCAGCGTTTTCTCCAAATCTTCGAAGCAGTACTGATATGTACTGTACTTTTTGGTATGTCTTTGAACTCTCTCACCGATTCAGTTTTTATCTCCTCAAAATGCCGTATTTTCATGGGTCTTTTCAATCTTGGGAACAGGAACAAATCGCAGGCGGCCAAATCAGGTGAATATGGTGACTGAGGCATGGTAACGGTGTTGTTTTGGCCAAATAATATCTCACAAGCAAAGTGCGAAAAAAGTGAACAGGTGTATTATCATGATGCAAAAGCCATGATTTTTTTCCACAAATCCGGATGTTTTTTTTTTTGTATTGCTTCACGCAAACGGCGCATAACTTCAAAGTAATACTCCTTATTTACCGTACGCTCATGTGGTAAGAGCTCCTGATGTACTAAGCCATGGTAATCGAAAAAAGTGAGCAAAATCGTGACATTTAAACGAACTTGGCATGCTTTTTTTGGTCTTGGCTCGCCTGGAATCTTCCATTGGGACGATTCGGCTTTGGTTTCGATGTCATGACCATATTCCCATGATTCGTTACCAGTTATGACCCTTTTAAACAAATCTGGATCATGGTAGTCATCATTCAACAGTTCCTGAGTGATGCTCATGTGACGTTGTTTTTGGTCAAAGTTCAGCAATTTTGGAACGAACTTCACTGCCATACGTTTCATGCCCAAACTTTGCGAAAATATTGCATGGCGTGAGCCAACCGATGTGCCGATATGCCGACATCCTCTGGGGCGTCCAGAGCGAGCATCGTCCTTCACATCTTCATGACCTTTTGTGAAAAGCTTGTACCTTTTGCAAACATTGCTTTGACTCAGAGTACTCTCACCGTATGCCACTGTCAATATTTCAAGTATTTTTGAGCACTTAATTCCAATTTTTTCTCTCGCACTGTCAATATTTCAAGTATTTTTGAGCACTTAATTTAAATTTTTACACAAAGTTTTATGCAACTTCTTTGATTCACTTTTTCGATAGCAGAAAATCGTCGAATACGCAAAACACTTCTTTATTTATGCCAAATGGACAAATTCATTCTTGGTGGACTAGTAATCAGCTATTTTTAAATACGGTCTAACTTCCACAAAGAGTTTGTCTCCTTTGAAAACAACTAATTTTATCTCTAATTGTTGTCTGAGATCGGTCAGTGAAATATTGAACTTAGAATTCATTCTTGACGCAAAGTTCACTCTTACTAGTCACATTCGTATTAATTATTTATGTTCAAAGGCGCAACAGTAAGGAACTTACAAATCCTTGTACTCTTAAGCCTCCGTTAGGCACCCCGGTCTGGCCAGACTGGCTTTTTGGACTTTGGTCGTAAAGTTAACATATTTATATTACAGCCAACAACTTGAGCTGCCAGGTAGCTTCTTAACATTTAATTTTCTATCGATTTAAGGATATAACCTTTTAACAAGGATGCTAGAACCGAAGGCTTTAAAAAAGGTGTCTAATGGAGGGTTAAATTGCACTACACATCATTTGCTCGTTCTATAGTGGAATATGCATTCTTCATGTGGACACCTTACCAGGTCTATCACATTACTCGAAAACGTTGTCATTGGCTATCCTCTACCTTCCTTTTTTCATGACCCCATACCCTCGTACTATTCAAAATGCCTCCTTATAAAATTTGAAATATTTGCAGTATCCGGGATCTATTTTGATTTTATCTTTCGTGCTTGATATTATTCAATGTGTTGTGGATTGCGCCTGCTTTCTAGGGCGAATCCATCTTGATACCCAATATAGAGCGCTTTGTAATTTACATTTTTCCTATTTTGGTTTTATAGAAGCTCTGTATGCAAGGAACGCACCCGTCATGAAAGCGCGAATCGAATTCAATACTATTTACAAATCTATCGATCATCAGACCCATCTCGGTTTATGGAGCTTTTGTGTGGTGGGAGGCGATGCAGACACAATTCCACCAAAAGAATCTCATACAATCCCAACGATTAGTTTGTGTAGGAATAGCAGGTGGGCTACTAAATGGGCAGCGGCCAAATCTGATTCCAGGATTAAAGCAGCAGGCATGCTAAAAGAAAACATGCACGGTCATGCATCAGTCCTACTATAAGTGGCACACTTGCGGATGAGTGTGCAAGGATAGGCTCTGAGCTTGGCCTTCAGCGAGTGGTAGACAACATAAGCATTTCTCTAAACGAGCTATACACTGTGATTGACTTTAGCATAATGACGGAAACCAATAGAAGGTGGTCTCTGACTACTAACTGCAGGGTCTCCAAAGCACTCTAGCCAAAACTGAATCTTTCAAGGACAAAATGACTGCTTCGATTCAACAGATCAACCAGCATCCTCACAGGTGTTATAACTGCACTACTATTGGCACTCTAGCCAGTAGAATGGGTGTACCTCACAATGACTTCTGCAGAGGCTGTAGAGATGAAGAAAAACTTGAGTCGGCACAACAGCTCCTCTGTGAATGCGAGGCACTTAAAAGAAGCCGTGTCAAATATCTTGGCGATTAATTCTTTGAATACTTGTAAAATTTGCAAAATGTCTCAATGGAGGAACCAGTTACCTTCTTAAAAAGAGCTAAGTAGTTTAAGCAACTTAGTTAGGGGATGGAAATCAAATGCAGGTATCACAATGGGTTCTAAGGCCACCGAGCGTCTTGTCTTAGACAAGCAACCCGGCTAACCTAACTTTACCTACAAATCTTTGGAGATTGACTTTGCTTCCTTGAAACACTCTTTCATAAAACTACTTAATCATGCCTATAAATAATTTAATTTATTAAGTTTTGTTATATTTTTTCTTACGCATTAAGATTATTATTATGTTATTTGTTAAAACATCTGTATTAGTCTGTAAGACAATTTGTTATTGTTGACTAATTTTTACTTCAATAAATAAAATAAAAATAAAAAATAGATATATACCATTATACGCATATATTGTATATACCAATTCTATTCTGTTATGAGAAAAAATTTGTCATACACCTACACTCAATAAACGGAACACCACAATTGATTGGAAACAAGCTATGTGCTTTGTGGTGTTTCACAACCAACTTTTACATATAAAACCCTAATTATAATTCAATAAAAACTATTTCTAAAAGTTTTCTTTTGCATTTTCTTTATTGTACTTTAAGCAAGTCAATCAATAAGCCCCGCTCCAGCTTCTTCAAGTGGTGGTAGTAAGAGATAATCTGCGGCAGCGTATCCATCATCCGTAGGGCCATGCTCACTAAATCCTGGTCCCAAATCAAAGTTAGCAGATTGCCCATCGAAGTGTGTTTGCCCAAAAACAAAAACCAGCAAACAAAGGAATAGTATAATCGATTTCATGATGATGCTTTCCTTGTGCTTTCTGCTTATGTGCTTTTACGATGCACGATGTTGATTCAGTGCATAACTCGTTCAAAGCCTTGTGCTATTTTATACTACTTTAAGTGTTTCAAGTTTGTCAACTAGCACTTCCTGCCTTGAATTTAAACTATTATCTCATGTCCGTATAATATAATCTTCTTATAGTTCCAGTTTAGCTTCATTTTATTTTAATTTTTAAACACGCATTCACTAATTCGACCAATCAGGTTTTTGCTTGACGCCATGTGGGTTTGCCAAAAATAAACTTTCTTGTAGTGTCAGTTATTTTAAGTTCTTCTTTTAATTTCGAACTTTTTGCAAATTATACCCACACACAAGTACATATATTTACACATACACAAATCTCACGCTGTGTTGTATAAAAATATCCACAGCATCCTGTGCGAAGTAGATAAAAATTAATTTCATTCCAATACTCAGCCAGTCTATGAATATAAATATGAAAAAATTCTAAGTCAGGGTAACAGAAAGCATTTTAATCTTATATGGCACGGCTCTAGATCCACAGAATATACTGGTGGCCGAATTTCTTCCATCCCTGACGGCGCAAAGTTTTGTTCTTGGTGCAAAAATTGGCACCACAACTCGTCCTTTTTCGGATTCCCTAACAAATTTTTATTGCAATCAGTTCTCAGTACAATATTTAAATACAATACAATATTTAATTCAACATTCAGAGCAACAATTATTGCTCTCATAAAATAAATTAGCATCGTTACTTTTTCCGTAAGCTTCTGTTTCATGCATTAGAGAAGCTCTGGGCTGCCTAAAATCATAATTTGTAAAGAGTTACAATTTGGCTTAAGGTCCTGGACTTCCAATTCATAATTTTTCTAATAATACATTTGGCCGAAAACGCCTTTGGACTCTTTTTGTGCACATATTAAAATTCCTTTATTTTGTCCTGTATCGAAACACACTGACTTTTAAATTTTGGACTCTAGCAGAGTCATCAAATAATTTAAAGACAATGGACGACCTTCACGGGAAACGTTCTCAAATAAGAAACCATTCAGTTTGGAATATTCGTAACCATTCCAATCGGTTCCCAATCATACTTCAATCTCTCCATATGCTGACTGGTGCTCATGAAATATAATATTTTTAGCCGACTTGAAGATACAGCGAAATCCGCAATGAAAGGCCTACCGATTCTTTTGCGTTCCCATCGACATTTTCACAGTACCTTTGTCTTTTTTTATCTTCACTTTCACTGTTTGCAGTGCAGCAAATGAGAAGAAGCCCAAACCATTGGCTAAGTCTGATCACTTGGTCTTTTACAAAAATGGCACAAAGTTTCGATGGATTTTAGTGCGAAATTATTTCCTGGCCATTTTAAATTTTATTCAATGGATTACCCGTTGTTCTCTTATATATGAGAAAATAAATTTCAACATTCACAATGAATCTGACTTTGTTGCTTTTTTACCCATTGTAATCGAAACTAGCGTTTGGAAAATTTCTTTGAGCTTATGGTGTTTGTAGTAATTTGTTCACCTTCCTTCACGCATTTCTTTAAAATACCAGAACAGTTTTAAAAGGATTTTGTAAGCAGATGCGAATCAAACTTCTTTCGAATTTTCTCTTCTGGCAGCTTCTAAAACCTTTTCCGCTTCTCCTTTTCCTTCTTTTCCTCTAAAAATACCTGGTCTTCATGATTTTTCGACAAATCTCCGATGTCATATGTGTATAATCAAACTTTTATATCAAAATCACAGACAGAATTTTTTTTTTGGAAAGGACAAAATATTGTTCCTTTCCGTTTCAGTCACTTCCCATAAATTCGATCTGTCCTAGCTTTCTCGTACTGCCAATACATGTTAGAAACTCCAAGAATACTCTCTTAAAAGGTATTTTATGAAGCTCAGTAGCAATCCTTCCAGAGTCATACAAAAAAATTAATACTGAGCTCACAATAGCCAGTCTCAAGTGTTGAAACCAAGCCATCTCAAAACTAAGAAATTGACGCTGCTACTACAAATTAATCAGCATACAGCGACTATCAAGAAGAAAAAAAGTGACTTGCTCGGATGTAAATGTATCCCATGTTACACTCCCCCGCAAATATAACTACAATAGGTAAAACCTCGTATCCTTTAAATTATTTATAATTATAAATTTAAATAATTTATTTGAAAAATAGAATTACAAAAGTTTTCAAACTTCAAACACTGCAATTAATTTGCTTTCTCTAATAAAACATTACATTAACAAACTTTAACTTGAATTAACAAATTAATTTACTTAAGCGACTGGAGCAACGGGCAAGTGAGCGCCTTGAGGTTGGAAACCGTTCTCGTCAGCAACATAGTTGACGGTGAATTTCTCGCCAGTCTTCTCATCCACCCACGAGTAGCTACCGTGGACAGCGATAGCTTCGTTTTCAGAGCCAATATTTTTCAGTTGTCCAGCTTCCTCCTTCTTGGTACCATCGCTGGTCTCCAAATTGTATACGTAGCTTTCAGGTCCAACATCAGAGTCCAATCGGACGATTTCAGCATCGGGACGAGCGAAGGCAACAGCCAAAAGGCAGGCGAAGATGATGGCGGCTTTCATGTTGATTAGTTTGTTTGGTGATTAGATATGTTGCTACAAGAGAGGTTGTCAAATTTGTGGTTAATTTTGCTTTTGCTCTGTGTTATTTTATATCATTTCCGATGCATGCTTGTACTTCTATAGACTCAGTTTAATCTGGTTTACGCTGTCAGAAATAAAAGCAAAAAAGCTTGAATTTGGTACTACTATCACAACTAATGCTATTTCCAGATGGATTTGCATAGTTTTATGTACATGCAAAGCTACATAGATATGTACACATATATATTGTCAGTATTTCTCTATTTTTAATTTTTTCTGGTTTATTGATAACGACTGCGCGGATTTTCGCTTGTCACTGAAGATCATAGCCATCATAGAATTTGCATATAAATATTCACAAATTAAATCAGTATCAACGTCGAATATATATGTAGAAAAATTGTCATAATATACCGGTTTTATATTGAAGTATTTTATTAGATTCATTAACTTTAAAAACTACTAAACTGAATTTGCGTATTAGCCGGATAAGGCATTAACTTAATGCATTATTTACTTTCCGGCATAAGAAATTTACAGATGCCGCACGTGAACTCTCAGAATGATAGGAAAAGTTATTTTTCTTTAAACTAGGGGCGCTTTGCAAGCACTGGCAAATATGTGAATGTACTTATGCTGTAAAAAAAGCTGATGCAATCAAGCAGCTGTGGTGCTTTCAGCCCACAGGAAATAATCTTAAAATCCAACTGCAATTGGATTTTAATTTTTACATTAATATTAATTTTCACTATTTTTGTATATATAAGAGCTTTCGTGGTATACATAAGTACAAGTATATCCGTTTTGAATTTTTCATAATTTTTCATAAGATATATAGATCGCAATGGGCAAATGAACCGACGCATTTCACGCTAAGGCGCTGGAAATCTCGATGTCCGCTGGCATAAACTTTCATCTAAGCATCTCCCAAGAGGATGTGTATTCATTTAGCTCATACAGGTCCCAAGACACAGGCGTATAACTGAGAACGAAGTAGTGAACATATTGGCAAAAACGGCTGCGGCCCCTTTACCAATAGAACTCGAGCCCGTCCTTGCCCCTTGGACAACACACCGTTAAGGATGAAGGATGAAGGATCTTAAGAATGAAGAGCTAAGACTAAAATATAATATATTAGCTGGCACCAAATAATGGGGCTAAAATCAAAAGAGATTTAGGAAACTCTTAGCCCTCCCTAAGGAACACTCGATTAAAGTTTGAAGGACTCATAGCTGCACGCCATCAAGGGTCCTCTCCTATTGGGTATGTACGTCCAAGGTTTCTAAAGCGTACTATGATACAATTCAGTCTAGCAGCAAAGAACAGAGCTGTATGGGTATGAGTGGGAACTGTGAAATCGAATGTAATGACGTCGACAACAAGCTCTCAAAAGAAGTATTTATTGACAAGGGTCTTTAATCGATCGGAGGCATTATGGTAAATTTGCTGGTAATTTTTCAGATTTACAGTTTCTAATTGCACTAACCGGTGCAGGCAGACAAAGTTATTTGATTATTCGTTGAGAAATTCAGACATTAAGTCGTTAGGCAGAGCGCACATAAAAAATTTGGTAAAAATTTGGCTATTAAAAGATGTTTTAAACATAGAGTAGCTCAAATGTAAATTAGTGAATTTGTGCCGAGGCAAGTTAGTTGAAGCCGAGCCTTTTAAGGGCTATGTTTTTAAAAATGGTAAGGATATCCCTGATTTCCGCAGAACTGAGATTTTCTTAATTCTTCTTAATTGGCGTAATAACCGCTTACGCGATTTTGGCCGAGTTTAACAAAGCGCGCCAGTCATTTCTTTCTCTTTCTAACCGGCGCCAGTTGGACACACCAAGTGAAGCCAAGTCCTTCTCCACCCGATCTTCCCAACGCAGATGAGACCTTCCTCTTCCTCTTCTACCACTAGCTGGTACCGCAGCAAATACTTTCAGAGCCGGAGCGTTTGTATCCATCAGACGATATGACCCAGCCAACGTAGCCGCTGGATCTTTATTCGGTGCGCTAGTTCTATATTGTCGTAAATAGACATCGTCGTATCATTGCCTGCGATATTCACCATTGCCAACGTGCAAAGTACCAAAAACCTTGCGCAGAATCTTTCTCAAACACTCCAAGTGTCGCTTAATCGGATCTTGTCATCGTCCACGCTTCTGCGCCATACGTTAGGACGGGCATGATGAGAGCCTTATAAATGACTTTACTGCTCATTTGCCTACTTAGTGAAATGTAGCACTTTTTGTCAAAAGAAATTTTCAAGGATTTCAAGGCTGACATTGTTATAGGTGTTAATGCTGGTTCCTAAATAAACGAAAACTTTTACAACCTCGAAGTGTCGAAATGCGATTGCGCCGACTGTTTGTTTGATGCCAGGAGGTACTTTGTTTTGTCCTCGCTCACCACTACACCCATTCGCTTGGCCTCTTTATCCAGTTTGGAGAAGGCAGAACTAACAGCGCGGTTGTTAAGGCCGATGATGTCAATATCATCGGCATACGCCAACAATTCTTCACTGTTGTAAAAAATTGTGCCTGAATGATTAAGTTCCTCGGCTCGCACCATCCTCTCCAACATCAGGTTAAAGAAGTCACACGACAGCGTGTCACCCTGTCTGAAACCTCGTTTGGTATCAAACGGCTCGGAGAGGTCCTTCCCAATTCTGACGGCGATGCTCGTATTGAGCAATATTATCTTGCATAGCCAAATTAGTTCGCGGGGATACCAAATTCAGACATCGCGGTACACAAGTAACTCCTTTTCGTACTGTCGAATGCAGCTTTGAAGTCGACCAAAATACGGTGTGTGTCGATTCTACTTTCATAGGTATTTTCCAAGATTTGGCGTATTGTGAATATTTGTTTGATGGTGAACTTTCAAGGTCTAAAGCCACACTGATAAGGTCCCTTCAGTTGGTTGATGGTGGGCTTCAGCCTTTCACACAATACGCTCGCTGCAACCTTATAGGCTGTATTTAGAAGACTAATCCCGCGATAATTGGCACAGATTACAGGATCGCCCTTCTTATGGATTGGGCAGGGCACACTTAAACTCCAATCGGCAGGTATGCCTTCAGCCGTCCATATTTTGCATAGAAGCTGATGCATGCACCTTACCAGCTCCTCGCCGCCATGTTTGAATAGCTTAGCCGGCAGTCCGTCGGCGTCTGCGGCTTTGTTGTTCTTTAGCCGCGTTTTCTCTATTCTTGCCCCGTCATGGTCGGGTAGCGCAACGGCAGTTCTGTCGTAAACGATTGGCGTATCGGAAGATATAGGGTAAGAGATTTTTTAATTCATTAAAAAATTGTCTATCTAGAATAGTAAACCCATGTCTGCATAGAACAGGACAATGTATCCGAAGGTGTGAGATCGCCCCTTCTTCTTCTTCATCTAGACAAACTCTAAGGAATTCATTATGAGATCGCTGTGCTAAGACTGTGTTTATTTTGGCTTTTCTGTTTGCTTAGCATTTCATTACGCCTCTTTCATTGGCTGCTCTTACAATTTACTCAAGGATAAGTAATATAGCTTACATGTTTGTATTTGAATGCCTATGTCATTGCCCATGTACTCATAGATCAATTTGGTACCAATTTCTGCTAGTTCATCGGCTCTGCAGTTCTCCTCAATGTCACAATGGCCAGGAACCCATGTTATCATTAGATGAAATGACTCAGCCATCTCGTTAAAAGATGTACGGCATGTCATAGCTACCTTGGAGGTTGTCGGCTAGTTTGTGAAAGATTTTATAGTCGCCTGGCGAAAAAGTGAAAATGTATATATCATCTCCCGGTAATGCATTATACTGCACCAGTGTCATGGCATTCATGATTGCCATTGCTTTCAGTTCAGCCTTAAGGACACTACAATAGTCGGGAGATCCCTAGATGTTCAGAATGTACAGCTCCGCCGACTCTGCCATCAAGCATTCAGCCATCTGTGTACATGGATGGACTTGTCCCGTCTTACTTCATCTCGTTCCCACTCTTCTCTTGAGGGTAGAATGGTCGTGAACGTTCTAATGGCAAGTATAGGCAGAAGTGTATAGTCCACCAGCCCGAGAAATTCCAAAATGCAAGCCAGCATTTTACCAGAATCCATGTATTTTTGTAAAATCCAAGCTTAACTTATTGAAACATTTTGGCACCCGACGGTAATAATGCGTTTTGGTAAATTTTATTCTTCAAAACTGCATACAAATTGGCGGTAAACACAAATAAACGCCCAAATAATTTTTCGGAGAAACAGCCCCAAACATGAACCTTAACTGGATGCTTAACAGTTCGATCATTAACAGTACGTATGCAACAATTCGCCCAAAAGAAAGATTCCTCCGTGCATGTTACGTTTACCCAATTCCGTTCTGAACTCTCCTTAGCCCATGTAAGTCTTGTTTTCAATGTCTGATAATGAGAGCAGCGGTTTTGTAATGTACTCCGAAATTTGAGGTTTTCTGCACGTAAAAGTCCAAATCGTGGCTTTTGATGCATTAAAGCCCCTTTTCCTTCTTCCTTCTTCAACTGATTCAGCTTCTCGGAATGATAAGTTCGGCTTTGACACGAATAAATCACTGACATTCTGGTCTTGCTTTGAAGAGGTTATCTTTTTAGGTTTGTCCGGGGAAGTTGGCAATGTTTCTATCTTCGATATGCTCTTCACCCATTTTATTTATGAACGTCTTCGACTTTTTCAAATATAATATTTTGCTGCTAAAGCACGCGACTTTTTAGGACCTTTTCTACATAAGAATTCAAATCATTTTTCATAGGCGGAACTCATTTTGTAAAACTAGCGCACGCCTTTCAAATTTCTCTCAAAATTTCTCTCAAATCTAAGAAACCGTTCACACTCCCAAACAAAGTGTAAATATTTAAATGATTAGTTATTCTAGCTCATTTACAAAATTTTCCTTGCAGATTCTTGAAGCGGCCAAACCATAATATATGTATATTTTTTAATGAAATGCAAAACCTTTGTACCGTACTTAAAGTGAAATAAGAAGATAATATTTTAATAACAATAATATTTGTAGTTAAGTACATTTTAAGCCACTTCTCATATGATATGTCAAGGAGTTGAGGGTTAATATTCAAAGAAATTATCCTTGCAATACCTTTGGACCCCTTAAAAACGAATCAGATGTAAACTTTATATGTGTGTCAGATATTATTTCTTGGCTTCCGTTACCATATTCAGTTGGCGGGACCTTGGTATTGTGAAAAAAGATGGATTTAGTTGTAAATTGTTAGTTAGAAAGACTTTATCTCTCTCAATCTATCCAAATACGTACATATACGTATACATTATGTTAAGTTAGGTCAGGTTGAAGCGGTTGTCTATTGTAGGACACACTTAGGCTCATGGCCCATTGTGATACCGCGTCGGGAACTAGCCTTTACCCCTCCTGAAACCAACGTGTACTTTTCAAAAATTTCGTAAGATCCTTAATTTCGATAGAGCCAAGATCTTCTAATTCATTAAAGAAATGTCCGGCCAAAATGGCGAGTCTACGTCTGGATAGAGCAGAACAGTGACACAGAAGGTGCGGGATCGTCTATTCCTCTTCCTCGTCTAGACAACTTCTGCAGAAGTCATGTGTTTGTACACCGATTCTCTGGGCGTGCCTTCCGATTAGGCAGTGCCCGTAATAATTGAAATCAGTGTGTTAAGACTGTGCTTATCTCTTCTTAGTAGAAGTTCCGTGCGTTTAACATTGAGAGTCGGCCACATCTGTCGGGCGATTTTGCAAGTCGCTTCATTCGCTATTCTTACAATTTCCTCGCGGGTACGTAGTCTACATGTTTGCAAGGGTATACCTATATCATTGTCTATGTACTCATCAGTCAATTTGGTACCGATTTTCGCTAGTTCATCGGCTCTGCAGTTCCTCTCAATGTAACAATGGCCAGGAACCCATGTTATCATTAGGTGAAATGACTCAGCCATCTCGTTAAGAGATTCGCGGCATTTCATGGCTACCTTGAAGGTTGTCGACTGTTTTGTGAGGGATTTTATAGCCGCCTGGCTATCAGTGCAAATGTCGATATCTGGTTTCACATTCACCGTACCAGTGTCATGGCTTTTATTATTGTCATCAGTTCAGCCTGAAACACACTACAGTAGTCGGGAAGCCGAAAACAGAAAGAGATCCCCAGGTGTTCGGAATATACACCTCCGCCCACCCTGTCATCGAGCTTTGAGCCATCTGTGTATACACGGATGGACTCGCCCTGACTTAGCACGTCTCGTTCCCACTCTTCCCTCGAGGGTAGGAGGGCCACGAACGTTGTGGTGGCAAGCATAGGCGGGACTGTATAGTTCACCTGTTCGGGAAGCCCCACCGTGCCATCCAGGATTTCACCGTGACCATAGTCTGTGTTTGACCACATACTTAAAGTGCTCAGCCTTATTACTGCACTGCGCGCAATGTTCTTTGCCGGAAGGAAGTTTAATATCAAATATTGTGCTTTTGATGGTATGATTGACATTGCACCGGTTATAAGTCTTTGAACCCTATCAACTCTTTTAATGTTCACGCACTTCTCCAGGGCATTCCACAATATTGCAATACCGTAGTAGGGAATTGGTCTAATTACTGCTGTGTACAACCAGTGTATCATTCTCGGTTTCAAACCCCATTTGTTCCCAATGATCCTTCCGCTGGAGTATAGCTCCGTCGTAGCTTTGCGTACTCCATCTGCGACTGTGAGCCCCCAATTTAGCTTCCTATCCAGTACAAGTCCTAGCTATTTAGTGTTTTCTGTTACCTTAAAGGGTTTTCCCCCTTAAAGTTTTTGTTTAAGAGCAGGTGTTTTAAGTTTCTGCTGAAGAGTATCAGTTCCGTTTTTGCCAGATTTACTTCTAGTCCTCGACTTTTGCACCATAGTGATAGTCTGTTGAGAGCTCTTTGTTGAAGATTACACAGTGTTGGAAGGTGTTTGCCAGAGATTGCTATTACAATATCATCGGCATATGAAATTATCCTACCTCCCATTTTTTCCAGTTCCTGAAGGAGATTATTAACAGTCAGGTTCCATAGAAGTGGAGAAATTACCCCACCCTGAGGTGTACGTATACACTAAACGATTGTCATTTATTTGAAGTGTTAGTCCATTGCGTGCAATTTGTTACCTAAAACCCCATTTTTTTCATAAAGTAGTTCACATTCAAACAATACCGAGTAAGCACTAAATGTATGTCGGTTTGTATACTGAGTATGAAACTTTCATTACACCGAACTTCAATTTAATATCTTTGTTTTAAGAAAATCACACACTTTACTAATTTTTCTCTGTATCAGTAACTAATACATTTAATTTTATTTCAATTTTAACTTAAACAATTTTCGTTATTTCAAACAACTTATGCGACTGGGGCAACGGGCAAGTGAGCGCCTTGAGGTTGGAAACCGTTCTCGTCAGCAACATAGTTGACGGTGAATTTCTCGCCAGTCTTCTCATCCACCCACGAGAAGCTTCCTCGGACAACGATAGCTTCGTGATCAGTGCCAACATCCTTCAGTTGTCCAGCTTCCTCCTTCTTGGTACCATCGCTGGTCTCCAAATTGAATACGTAGCTTTCAGGTCCAACATCAGAGTCCAATTTGACGATTTCAGCATCGGGGTTGGGGCGAGCGAAGGCAACGGCCAAAAGGCAGGCGAAGATGATGGCGGCTTTCATTTTGCTATGTGAGGGTTGTTATTCTGTTGGCGTCAGAAACTTAATGGGTGTCAATGCAGATGTTGCACGCGCTTTTATATCCGATCTAGATAATAAGACAATACTCATGCAAATTTATTTTTTATGTATTTTTATCACATTCTTCTTTAACGGCCACTTGTTGCATTTATCACATGCAAATATTTCGTCAGCCATAACTACCTAAATACTAAAGAATACAAAAGTTAATAAAATAAGATTCAAAACAAAAATTAACCAATGAATACTTAAAACTAAAGTTCAAAATTCCAGGTACAATACTTATTTCCCAAAGCCGTCAGGTAAGGCTTCTAATCGCAGTATTTGTTGGTCATACATATATTGCACCATGACATCTTTTTGGGGGGAGTTGAGTATATTAAAATTTGTCTTATAGTAAATTTACATATCTATATATATAAAAAGAAGTTACATTTCCTTGGTAATCTTATAACTCAAGAACGGGCTCACCTATCCATACCAAATTTTTAGGCTTTGTTTGGACTATTCAGTAGATGGTTTGTGTTTTAAAATTTTAAGAATCGGATACCAGGGTCTCGAGAAATAGGCCAAAACGTCAACCCGGGTAACCCAGGATGTGTTTGTACAATATGGGTAGCAAATGGAAGCTGTTGATGATTCTATAGTATAGAGTATTTTTGATGCCGCTCCGTGACTAGGGTCTCGAGATATCGCCTAAAATGTGGACCACGATAACTTAAGGATGTGTTCGTACCATATGGGTAGCAAATGAGAGCTGTTGATGATTTCTATAGTATAGAGTATTTTTCATACCGTTCCGTGACTAGGGTCTCGAGATATAGTCCAAAACGTGGACCCGGGTAACCCTAGGATGTGTTTGTACAATATGGGTAGCAAATGGAAGCTGCTGATGATTCTATAGTATAGAGTTTTTTTGATGCCGCTCCGTGACTAGGGTCTCGAGATATCGCAGAAAATGTGGACCCCGATAACTTAAGGATGTGTTCGTACAATATGGGTAGCAAATGGAAGCTGTTGATGATTTCTATAGTATAGAGTATTTTTCATACCGTTCCGTGACTAGGGTCTCGAGATATAATCCAAAACGTGGACCCGGGTAACCCTAGGATGTGTTTATACAATATGGGTAGCAAATGGAAGCTGCTGATGATTCTATAGTATAGAGAATTTTTAATGCCGCTCCGTAACTAGGGTCTCGAGATATAGACCAAAACGTGGACCTGGATAACCCTAGGATGTGTTTGAACCACATGAGTATCCATTTCGGCAAAAATGTAAAGCATTTATGGATTTAATTGTGAAATTATATGTATTTGGGGAGGTGCGTTGCCATATGTGCTCCATCGAATGGCAGAAAAGGGGATTGCCGCACGCACATATACTAATTTGGCTGGTACATAAAATAACTCCGGATCAAATCGATAGCCTTATATCAGCTGAAATTCCTAACCACACTGCTGATCCTGGGTTATTTCAAGTTGTCGTTATATATTACATTTCCTTGGTAATCTTATAACTCAAGAACCGCCTAACCGATTGACATAAAAATTTTAGAGTTCTTTTCTATCTTTAAGGAGGTGGTTTGTGTGAAGTTTGATTGAAATCGGTGCAGCCGTTCCTGAGTTATGATATTTTATGTGAGTAATGGTTTCCTCTCATACAAAATGCCTGTATGGGAAAAACAATAACAAATACACTGCCGCTTATGAGCGTTTCTGTTGTACTGTTGTGGTTGTAAGTGTATTATGTTAATATTAATTTTGGGCGAAAATATAATAAAAACTGGAGCATTCAAGGAACTGGAAAAACATTTTTAACTTTATTTATTTTAGCATAATTTATTTAGCGTAAAAAATTTAAATGGAAATTAAAGAATCAAAGTTTAATTACAAGTTTTTATCGGCTCTTTCACCTTACCTGTATATAGGTGACCACCACAATCAAATTTTAAAAAAGTACAGAAAAGGCTATTGTGACATCTTTAGAAAGTATGTTGAATGATAAAAAATTAACTAATTCAACTGTTTAAACATTTTACGAGTTCTATAAAGAAAACTTAATATGAAAAATTTCTTGCGATATAAAAAAAACATTTTATGTATGGTGGTGCGAAGCCCACTGGGTGATGCTAGTTAATTATATATTTTTACAATTTACTTAATTCTTTGGTTAAATTCGATAGTTCATGGACTATAAGTGTTGGAATGACAGTTCTATTAAACGAGTACTTCAGCACTCGTTTACATATGTCATAGTACGAAACATGTGTATGCATTTTTCAGTGACGAGTGATAAATTGTAAGTTTGTAGGGTTGTAGTTCATATTATATAATCATGAAGGACCGCAATGGCATATTTTGGGAGTATGACGTGCGTAGAATGGATGACTCTAGATTCGAGATTCATTCATTCAAGATTGAAGCAATGATTACTTTCAAATATCAACTGTCGTTTTCCAGCAGTGTTGCCATCGATAACCCCCGAATCCGCTTAAATTATGGAATTAAGTCAAATAGTATGTCGATGCTATAATTTGACTCTCAGTCCCAACATTTACTCATTTAATTATGGATAAGATAATCCAGAGGGTAGGACGAAATCATTCCCGATGAATAATTACTGCCGCAAGTCGATGACGTCTTCAACAACCATAAAATAAATCAAAGTATGTATATCGCGCCACCAGAGCACTTATACTTTATATTGTCATTTACGTCAATATTGGTGGCTCTAATTTTAAAGCAATTGTAAAGTCCAGGAAGAATAACTCTTGCCAAAAAGTGCTATTTTAGACTTAGTAAGCAATTTTGCAGTAAAGTCCTCTCTCAACAAACAAAACTAACTCTTGATAAGTAACTCATCATGCCCGCTCCCATGCATGCCGCAGAAGCTCCCATTCCTGAAATATACTCCTAGAGAAACATCTTGAATCCCCTTGGTGTTCCTAATTAGCGCCAGCTAGCGAGAAAAAAGAAACTGGCACGTTTTTACTATAAGTTGGCGAAGGAGCAGCAGTGAAAAAGAAGAAGAAATAAAAAAGGCTAGATAAAATGTATGTGTATTTGAGCATGCATGTGCATGTATGTATATATATACATATGTAGGTATACATTCTAGAAAACTTCTAAATTTTTAGATTTTAGGTCAAAAAGTACGTAGTTAAGCTTTTTCAAAGTGAATCTAAAAAATATTGCAGCAAGACTAGTTCATATGAAATATTTTGCATTAAACTAAAATCTTCAAAAAATGAAGAAAGTGAGTCTGCGCTATTGTTTCATATTTAGTTGTTTAACCGGCTTAAAAATAATTCCATGTATAAATATTTAAACATAAAAATCTGTGAAATTCAAATACAAGAATAAACCGGTCGTCTTGAAATAAGTATTAAATTATGAAATCTGAAGTAGGTGTTAAAACATACATATATGCATATTTATATACCGGAGATGCCGCAGCCCGGAGTCCCGCAATCCCGGAATCCCGTTCTTTTAGCATTTAATTGTTTTTATATTTAATGATAAGAAATGCTTTTAATTAGAAAATTTTTAAAAATAAATTTGCGACCAGTTTAAAAATTAACGAATTTTCCTTGAAGGAGTACCAATTCGATACAACAACGTTCTACAATTTCACAACTTTTACTTACCAAACCTTATTTTCATCAGCAGACAGCAGTTCGCATTAAGAAGACTGAACTCTTATGCTTTGCTATTCTTATAAAATATATTTTAAATCATATGCACCACAAACTTTCGATTTTTAGAAAACTTAGAGAAAGTATAATGGCATTCGAGCCAATTAGTCAAAGACTCTGCCCCATCAGGCTCAAAGCAAAATTTTAAAACATAACAATTGTAGCTGCGTTAGCGCCTACCCATACTTCAAACGATATTGCAAAAGACACTTTCTATGCAAAACTTGAAGATATAAAGTCAAAATCATGTAAATATAACATAAAAATTTTGCTCGGAGATTTAAATGCAAAGAAGATTTGCATCGGTATTAGCGAGTGTAAGACACTCGTCTGCGGAAGGCTCTGCGCGAACCAGTTAGATCATGCAGTTATTGATAAAAGACACGCAACCTCTGATGACATATCGTTTAGAGGCGCAAACTGCGACTCTGACCATTATATGGTGTTTGCTAAGATAAGGAAAAAATTTCAAGGCAATGATCGCAGGCTTAAGGAAGTGAAATGGAATACGGGACATATCGGATAAGATGCACTCACGAGGTCGACACACTGATACATAATGGAAACGCAATACGTTTTAGAACAAGTCAACAAATCAGAAGACTGGAAAAGATGTACAGAATGCCAAAATGGATAGCTGCCAATTCAGGGTTCAATAGACAGCCAAGTGGACGGAGGGGTCGAAATAGACCAAATAAATGGTGGGTTGATGAGGTCACAGCCGACCTGCGAAAAATGAGGATCACAAACTGAAAGGCGTAATAGAGGATCCATCGAGGTGGAGAGCCAATGGTCTGCACGAGACTGTCGTTCTAATGATGATAATGACGATAGTTTTGTATGTGCCGGTATTCCGGGATCAACACTCAGAAATCACAAACATAAGAGAATAGACTGAAATTTAACCAGTTGCGGTTAAAGCAACTAAATAACTTTTTACGCTTGTGTGTACGCCAACGAAAGTATTTTTTATTTTATTTTATAACTAATAAATTATTCAACAGCATTGGCGAAAGTCAGCACAGAAGAATAGAAAAATTGTATAAGTGTTGGTTAATCAAATGTCAAAAACTTGATGGCAATTAAGCTGGTCAGCAAAATTTACATACATGTCATACATAGAAAATTTGTGATGAGCTAAAGTGGCCACCTAGAACTTGTCTTCTAATTAGCAACTGAACGTTGTCTGAATTTCAGCTGATCACATATATTAATGTGCTATATGTGTTTATGTGCATAGAAGAGCGAAAGCAAAAGCAATTTAAGAAAATCTGAAGTCATGCAAAACCCAAAATCTTATGTTGATTTAGACTTGCATTTCATATCTTCTATTTATAATCAAGAAGCAAAATCGCAACTAAAATGATATTGAAAAAGATTGCAAATATCAAAGAAATGTAGCTGTGACTTTAATGCAAAATAGCCGCCGCTTGCATAATAAACATACTTATGTATACACTTAGCTCTAAACTAGAAATTATGCATAAATAATTAGATTCATTTTAGCTATTTGGTTTTTAATTTTTTTTTTTGTTTTTTTTTGCAGCAATAAAATGCATGTATGATTTTGGTAATTCAAATTTTTAAAGACGAATGCCTGGTTTGCTCGGAAACTATTAAGTCATGATTTGAAAAAAGTCAAAAAGAAAACCACATTGCATATTTCTAGATCGGATATAAAAGCGCGTGCAACATCTGCATTGACATCCATTAAGTTTCTGACGCCAACAGAATAACAACCCATAGCAAAATGAAAGCCGCCATCATCTTCGCCTGCCTTTTGGCCGTTGCCTTCGCTCGCCCCAACCCCGATGCTGAAATCGTCAAATTGGACTCTGATGTTGGACCTGAAAGCTACGTATTCAATTTGGAGACCAGCGATGGTACCAAGAAGGAGGAAGCTGGACAACTGAAGGATGTTGGCACTGATCACGAAGCTATCGTTGTCCGAGGAAGCTTCTCGTGGGTGGATGAGAAGACTGGCGAGAAATTCACCGTCAACTATGTTGCTGACGAGAACGGTTTCCAACCTCAAGGCGCTCACTTGCCCGTTGCCCCAGTCGCATAAGTTGTTTGAAATAACGAAAATTGTTTAAGTTAAAATTGAAATAAAATTAAATGTATTAGTTACTGATACAGAGAAAAATTAGTAAAGTGTGTGATTTTCTTAAAACAAAGATATTAAATTGAAGTTCGGTGTACCATAATGGAAGTTTCATACTCAGTATACAAACCGACATACATTTAGTGCTTACTCGGTATTGTTTGAATGTGAACTACTTTATGAAAAAAATGGGTTTTTAGGTAACAAATTGCACGCAATGGGCTAACCCTTAACATAAATGGCAATCGTTTAGTGTATACGTACACCTCAGGGTGGGGTAATTTCTCCACTTCTGTGGAACCTGACCGTCAATAATCTCCTTCAGGAACTGGAAAAAATGGGAGGTAGGATAATTTCATATGCCGATGATATTGTAATAGCAATCTCTGGCAAACACCTTCCAACACTGTGTAATCTTCAGAAGGGCGTGAACATTAAAAGAGTTGATAGGGTTCAAAGACTTATAACCGGTGCAATGTCAACCATACCATCAAAAGCACTATATTTGATATTAAACTTCCTTCCGGCAAAGAACATTGCGCGCAGTGCAGCAATAAGGCTGAGCACTTTAAGTAAGTGGTCAAATATATACTATGGTCACGGTGAAATCTGGATGGCACGGTGGGACTTCCCGAACAGGTGAACTATACAGTCCCGCCTATACTTGCCACCACAACGTTCGTGACCCTCTTACCCTCGAGGGAAAAGTGGGAACGAGACGTGGTAAGACAGGGCGAGTTCATCCATGTATACACAGATGGCTCGAAGCTCGATGACAGGGTGGGCGGAGGTGTCTTTCAGGCTGAACTGATGGTAATAATGAAAGCCATGACACTGGTATAGTGTAATGCGATACCAGAAGATGATATCTACATTTGCACTGATAGCCAGGCGGCGATAGAGTGAGAGAGATAAAGTCTTTCCTAATAAAATATTTAGCACGCCATATTTCTTTTGGCTTTTGTCAATGTTATGCTTTGTTACACAATCCCCAGAATATCCCGACATATTCTGCATGTTAAAAAATTGAAAAAGTGAATTATATTGCCTAATGTTCCTTAACATAAACTATATCTAAATATAAGTCTGATATAATTATATTCAAAAATTCACAAATAGAAAAATTCATTCTAGAAATATATATAATATAAAGAGACTTGTTCAGGGGTGTTCCATAATTTTCGGTATCATTAATATTAGGGCATATACCTATATTATTATTTTTCACTTATTCACTTATTTGTTGAAATTAGTTTTTCAATACCCTCAAAAAAAGACGCAAGATTCTGTCCTTGCTCGAAAAACATGCGTTTATTGCCACCTTAAGCTCGTCACATAAAGTTTTTCCACGAAAAGTATTTTCCAAATTTACTAACAAAAAGTAATCAATAGGCGCCAGATTTGGGTTGCTTGGGTGACTGATTTCTTCAAAGTTACAGTCTGGTACAGCGGTCTTCGAAACACGCGCTGAAAGAGCCGGAGCATTGTCAGGAAGACAACCAGCAACTTGTTTTCCCCATTGTTCTTTTCTTTGACTACAATCTTCTTTCACTGAGAATCACTGAATAACTAGTATTTTATTGTAACAGTTTATTAATTACAGTAACAATTTATTAACATAAATAAATTTATTTTAGTTTCCCCCGGTAATACTGAGAATACGTTGAGTCCCCTCGTAGGTATATTGCGATTTCGTATGCTAATTCATCTAAAGAACGGATCGAATGCATTCAATAACTTTAAAAGTGAAATATGAAAGATATCATTACAACACCTCCTTTACCATAAGTTGTACATTGTATAGGGTAATTTTCCCATTTTTTAGAGAATTTCAGTCCATTAGGGCCATTTTCTATAAAATAATATGTTCTATTTTGCGGAAATTTTCAGGCTAATTGTTGAAGCATTAATATATGTACTTTATTCAATATCGGTGTAGCAGAGAAGTACTGTGTTGCGAGCTGAACAAATTAAATAATTAAAAAAATTTTGCATTGCAATATATTATATAATAATAATAATTGGTGATTAAGAACTTTGTTGGGTGCTTGGCCGAACTCCTCCTACTATTTGAGATGTGGAAGGGCCTAAAGTTTTATACCGACTCCGAACAGCAGCTGGTTTTATATTAAGAGCTTTTTCATGGCAAAAATACACTCGGGGGTTTGATATTACTTGCCGAGGGGCGACCTCTTATGTGTTTACTTACCTTCTGGTGTGTTCAAAGTGCAAACTTCAAAACCCACATTACTTATTACAAAAATATACCGATCATGTTTTGAGAATAAAAACTGCCATAATTTTTTCACTATTCAACTTTTCTGAAAGTTTAACAAGTTTCGTACAGAGGACTTTCGTTTTGTCTATCCACTTTTGGCACTTCAAAAGTATAAAAATATAAAACCTTCCAAAAAATGGGCTAAAGTAAGCTTTGAAGTCGCTTCGAATAGAATATAAGAAAATTGGAATATGACAAAAGTTGTAACGCACAAAAGAGGTGGGGTAAACGAGCTTACGGTAAATTCTACAGCTGAGGCAAATTCTTCAACCGGTAATTGTGCGTCAGTTAAGTGTACGCTTGCATTGTTTTGTGATCTTAGTCTGAGAAAATGTAATACGTTGCGTTCTGTTGCTAATGGCGGACAATGATTTTTTCTCTAGCTAAGATGCACTTTCAAAGTATACAAATGAGTTACTACCTCGCCCATTTCTTGTTTCCGATGTATTAGCTAAAGTGCCTTTGCCACAACTTTTAAACAAAACTGCTATTGGCTGCGTATTGACTTTGCGAATGTTCAAAAAAAAATTTTATTATCCTTTGATTTTACTATTATTATTCACACTATTAGCCGTATTCTTTTGTATAGGAGTTAAAAAAAAACATTCGTTTAAATGCGAATTTACATGAAAAGCAACGACAAAACTCGTGCATATTGACCCAGTGGAAATACGAGACAAACCCACTTCATAATTTTTCTTCTCAAAAAGCTGCATAATATTTTCTAGAGTTACCTTATAGTTTAAGTTATTTTGCCTTTTGCTTCAAGTCCCGTTATGTTTAAGCGTTGCTTGAAATTTGAGTTAATAAAAAAAAACAGTTATTGGGGACAAGTGATTTCGTTAAGATGTTATTTCTTGTTGTAGCGATTGCGTGATATTTTTATACATATTTCAATGCACCGAAGGTCAACACGGGTTAAATAAGCAATTTAAAAATAGCGAGTTTACATCTACTCACCAATCTCGCATTGCTTTCTATCGCTAGGAAGATATCGTCTAGGCAGCGTCTACTATGGACAACATTGGGTTTATCGTACACCTATACTATAATCAGACCGGACTTGGAAAATAGATGCCCCGATCCTGCGAAGTCTTTAATAGGATAATGCAAAACTGGATTGAAGATGGTTGTTGAAAAGGCATCACCTTGTTTGACACCACTGTTAATATTAAATAAGCTCGTCATATTTTGTTGTATAGAAACTCTTCCTTTCGTGCCTTTCTGCGTAAGCATTGTCAAAGGAACCAACTGCGATGGGACTCCTAATTCCTTATTCTGGGAATAGCCTGTTACACCTTAAAAAAGTTATAAAAGCAAAAGGAATGGGCAAAAATCGTCCTTACTCGTAGTGTGCTTCAGTCACTCGTTAATTCGATGCCACGTCGACTAGTACCAGTTAAAATATATAACAGAGGGCTTACAAGCTATTAAATATTATATTATATTGTTTTCTTAAGACTTAGTTAAATATTAGTTTCGTCCCTTATATCTATTTATTTTACGCCCTTTTTAGTTAATAAATTCTTGCAATAAAATATTAAATATCTATAATTTTATATATTCTACTATATTTTTATGTGAATTTCCAATGTTGTTAAATATATATGAAATATTGAATAGGTAAATATGTTACTACTACCACTTATACGACATTTATGCCGTTTCTACAATTCCATAGCTTCAGGATCCGTTCTACTTTATCCCTTATATGCTGCCTAATTGTGAACATAAAGGTTATTAATTTGTAAAAACTTCAACTGACTATGCGGCGTTGAATCTGAAAAATTAAATTGAAATTCTTAGTTGATGCAAGGACACTTATAATCCGATTAGAAAATTAAAAATACTCGTATCATCCAGCAAGCATTATGGCGTACGATGCTGCGTGTCGACAGCACAGGTACGAAGGCTTTATTTTGATCGTTGTCAGTGTGGAAGCTGAAGCACATTATTATTGCGGAATAAAACTTTCTTTCATGTATGCCCTTAGTCGAGTTTATTCTTCACATGCACATACATACCAGGTAGATACCTATGAAATGAGACTTTTTTTTAATTTCAAACGTTTAATAACAAAAAATGGTTACAAATTTAATCTGCAAAATAATAGCCATCGCTAGCTGTGTATGTTTCGATTTATGGTATATGTTATAGTTGATCAGCATTTCATTTATATGAAGAAATCAAAAAATGGATCGATCTATGGGTGCCTTCAAAACTACAAACAATAAGAGGTACTTCAAAAATTTTAGGATAAAACGGTGAAGGCAAAGTTCACCCCTAATGGTTATCACAAATCAACAATTTTCGTAGTGCATTTTTGTTCTTTATACTATTCTTCAGCGAAACCGAACTTATTTCACTAAATTATAGATTATCTATTATTCTATCAAAACGCTGCTAAAAAATACACTCGAACTTGAAAGACTCTGCCTTTATCACTATCATATTCCAAATTTTCATATGTAAATCAATAAATTAAGCTAACAAAAAAGCGCAAATGGTGTAAAGCAATTATCACAGTCATCCTTTCGGCTTACGGCAGTAAGAATAAAATTTTCTGATTCAAGTAGATCTGAGGAAAACAAAGTCATCTTATCTTTTTTTCTTTTACTAGGCGTACGCGTTAAAAGTCAAATAAAAATGTATTGGAAGGCTTAAGAAAAATACCAGTGTGTATAAACTCTTTGGAAGGAATGATTAATTAATGATGCAAAACGGTTAAAATCGATCTAGCGGGATATTTTATTGCATTTCGAGATATTTTATTGCAAAGTTTGAATTCCGTGAAATCGACGAGTTCCGTACTAAGATTATTTTTACACAAATATTCGCCTCAAAAATGATTAAATAACTACAGTCCAAATTAACAGCACCATTTTTCTACTCATCTACAAAGCCTCCGGTTTAACTTTAGTACAGACATTTCCTGTCTAGCACAAAGCTCAAACCATCAATTTGAACCATTTACAATAATACCTACAGTTTATACTTTTCCACTAAGTTGAACCAGAGATAAGAAGTAATAATAATAAAAAATTGGAATACTCGAAACTACATGTGTATGTCTGTATTCTTATGAACTACAAAAATGTGCTTGTATTTGAACTAGCATAAGTTTCATGAATTCTAAGCCTTAATAGCTTTATTGTTTGCCAGCCCGTTTATGCCCTTCTCCTATACTTAATACTCATATTTATATCAAAATCAAAATAGTTCCTCATATTTTAAAAGCTTCAACTAAACTTTAGCGAATAAAGTAGACCTATTCAACCATACTAAAATATATGAATATATTTACAAAATAAAAAAAATTACAATGGTTCTTCTAGCTGATTAACAAATAAACACAGAACGCACAAACAAATCAAGTTTACTAATTAATGAAATTCATTTATTAGTTTAGTAGTTTTCAAGAATTCCACAAACACAATTTGACACCGAATTTAGTATAAAAGCACAAAATCGATACGTCGTTTGCAACATACAGTAACCTGATTCGGTAGTCTGCACAACCAGCAAACAAAAAATAATCAAAATGAAATTCGTTATCGTTTTCGTCGCTCTCTTCGCTTTGGCTTATGCTGCCCCAGCTGAACCTGAAGTGGAGATCCTGGAATTGAAATCTGATGTCGAGCCAGAGCAATACAGCTACTCGTAAGTTATCACTTTAACAACTTAGCCACAGTCCTGACTTAGAATGTACCTTTTTTCATCCACCAAAACGCACTAAATTTGAGAATTACTTTGCTAAAACTCCGCTAACTGTTCATTTTTATATTACAGCCTGAAGACCAGCGATGGCACAGCCAAGCAAGAAGATGGTCATTTGGTTAACCCTGGTGCTGAGGATGAACACATTGTTGCCCATGGCTCTTACTCCTTCGTCGCTGATGATGGTCAGACCTACACTGTCAACTACGTCGCTGATGAGAATGGTTTCCAACCACAAGGTGCTCATTTGCCAGTCGCCCCTGTGGCTTAAGTCGGCACTTATTTTTTGAGTGTGATTGTGTGGAACTGTTATTAGGTCTAAGGTAAAAATGATGTTTAATAAAATAAATTAAAAAAGGCAGTTTTGTTTTATAACTTTTAAACTCATTTTTGTTATGAAAATATAAGCCTTCGTATAAGGACTCAAAACCTCTCCCAAGTTTCTAATGAGAAGGTGCTTTGTTCTGCTCTGTTACTGTTTTCTTTTTCCAAAATCATGAAAATTAAAGAAAACAAAATTAACTGAAAGAAAATTCGTGGCTTAAACATTTTGAAGGCTGTGACCTCTGATCAGTTTTGTCCTTCTGCAGCCTCTCTCAGCCTGCCAAACTCACTTGTGAGGCAGAGTAACGCCTTCGCTAACCGTGACTTTGATGGCTGCAGAAGAGAGTGGCAGAACGGGTTCCAGGCCAAGGAAGTTGGCTTTAGTAGCCCATTTTGGCTAAATAGTCGCGATCTGCCTCACGAGTCCCTGGACCCATGTTAACATCAGGATATTATGTCTGCCGACTTTGTATGCCTCCGCGTGAGACACAGATGCATGCATTCCAAGAGCAAAGTGCAGTTGTGTCCCGTTGGATTCCACGTTGACCGCAGAACCGGAGCTGTGGTCGGTCCTGGAGCCATCCGTGAAAATGCGAAAACAGTGTTTGCTAGGCTCATTTTCAGACAGCACCACATTGTATCTCTTGTCAAGCATGACTCTGGAGGCCATGGAGTCAATCGGCATGGCGAGGATCGTTGAATCGAAGTCCATGCCATGTACGAATTCCCATTGGGTTTCAGCCTGCAGATGGCCTTCAAGGCCTCTCCTTGGATGAAAACATCACGTGGTGGTTGACTAACCGAGCATTTAATGCCGGGCCTGAAGTAGTCGGAAAAGCTCCGGTGCAACAGATGGCCACAGAAGGCTGTCAGTGGAGTTTACTATCAAGAATTACTTCAAGAAATTTAATTTCTTTGGATAGCTGGATTGTGACTCCTTTTAGCTTAGGTAGAACGAGTCCATCTAACTTCCTCCTTCTGGTGAGGAGGATAATAGCAGTCTTGGTGGGGTTTGCCGATAGCCCATTCGCACAGCACGAAGTGTCAATCATATCCAGAGTTTTCTGCACTTTCCTACAGATGTTCATAAGCGAAGAGCCTGTTACCAATCAGGCAACATCATCCGCATATGCTTGTGCGTAGACTCCCGAATTGTTTAAGGTGGTGAGCACACGATCGATCACCATGCACCAGAGCAATGGAGACAGCACACCGCCTTGGAGACAACCTCTATTAACGCCGGATGACACCAGCAGATCTTCCATTGCTCGCACCGTAACGATTCTTTGGGCCAGCATCGAACGAATCCAATTCCCTAGCATATAAGTATCATACATACATAGGCTGGCAGTATTTCAAATTTTTATTAATGTAGCAACATTTTGGAATTTAAACCATTCAAAATGAACGAGTCATATAAAACTTTAAATACTTTTTTTATATCATATGTTCTTTTATTACAATTTAGCAGCATACTGTGAACTTCGAAATACCTAAAAATTATTTGATTATAACTCTTCATATGCGCTTATCAATTTCAATTAACCTTCCAACTTCATTTCATTGAAATAAAATGCATTCGTAATTCAAATGAGTGTGACATATTTTACTTACATGGAAAAATAGTGAGGCTAACATTGAGCGAAAAATTGTATGTTTAAACGAATTGCTGAATCTCGAACTCGTGACTTTATCTCTCTCAGCTCTCAGCTGTTGGCCAAATAAGCCAGTAAATTAAGAGTCTACTTCCGTTAGTCGAATATCATTTTCTTGGATTGACCGTCAACTGAACCGTCATATGTAAGCAGTAATATTTTCAAAAAGTCCACATAAAACTTACACACATTGTGTCATGGATCTGGAAGTTAATATGGCAAACTTAAATTACGATGTTGGGCGCAGAAGTAAATAAACTAAAATCTTAAATCTATTAGCTTACACTAATTTGCAACGAAATGCTTGAGCACAAGCCCATGGTAGTGTAGCCCTCATGTGATAGATTTGCCACTAAGGCATCTAATGAGGTTAATCCAAAATAGGATCATCCAAATAGTTCTCGAGTAATTTCGCGGCTAATGCACCAACTATTGCACATCAACAATTTGACCCGTTTTGATACTCCTCTTTTGTGGATGATAATTTTTTTTAATTAAAATTATAGCTTATTGTCTAACATAAACCATATTAATCGAAATTTCAAATAAATATAAAAAAAATTCTTCTATCAACTTCAAACTTAAATTTAATAAGCTATAAACTGCGCTCCAAAACTTTTTCTAGAACTTTTAATTACCAGAGAATTCGGCTGAAAAGTTCGTGGATGAAAACTTTCTGAGAAGAAGAAATAACTACAGCCTAATGATTGGTATTTGGTATTTTTCCCGTGTCAGCCAGAGGTTTATCATTGCAAGCCGAGTAGCAAGCGCTTTAGAATACCTTCTTCCATAATTTAATGTTTCTGGTCTTCAGTACCCCAACACGTGACCAACCGAGAACCACTCAGCAACAGAGGCCTTTAATATTTAATGAGGCTCATTACAAAGAAACACGTAAAGCACGGCCCTCGCACTTTTCCAAACTTACCTGCTTTCCTAGTTCCTAAAACAAAATTCCATTCCTCAACTCCAAAAATCTTGTCCTTCCAATCCTTACTCCCGCACAAAAGTCAGCACATTACTTGAATTTGGGCTGTTAAAAGAAAAAGACACAGTTGCACATTGCATCAGAGGCGCCAGCAAGAAGAAGCGGACAATCGCGGAAATAGCGCAGGCACACCAAAATTTAGCGAAATTTATTGAAACCAGAATTGACATCCGATATGAATAGATATAAACCGGCGAAGAGGGCGTGCTTTTTTTGAAATGAGGCTGCTTTACACCACAGTACCTATCACGGTTCGTTCGCGATTTGGTAAATTGTTATAATGTCCATATTATACGGACTGCGTCTGTTCACAATTCAGTCTTGTAAAGCTTTCCTCAAGGGCCATACCGTTCAAGTTCGATAACGCTCACACGCTCGCTTAGCATTCTTGTTGATTTTCTGATCATGTTGTCGACTAGTTCGTTGTATTATATTCGTATTGGCTTTGGTATTTAGTTGAAAATAGAGATCGAGAATAGAAAAACGTATAATACGAGGGTAGAGAGACCCCGTTGTTCGCTATATCACCGACTATCTCGTTCCCTTCAATGCCCTTATGGGCTGAAACCAAATAGAAATATAGCTTACAATTCGCTAACAACCTTTCTACTACAGGTATCTCCCTGCTCTGAAGAACGTTCTTGAACGTTATACTAAACGATGTACTATAATTGTTTTAATCTAGGCAGTTTACCTTGGAGTTGGTCCAGGTAGTATCACGAGATAGGTATGTTGCTTTCCAACTGCGTATGATGTGGATAGGTCCTAATGTACCATATACTTAAACCTTCTGAAAGTTTGTGATGTACGAGGATGCATAAAGTAATCCTTGAAAATTAGAATAGATGGTGTTGCCACCTCGAACCACATAATTGGCTCGTAAAAGAGCATTTTTCAAAGGAACACAGACTATTTTTCCTACGGAACTGTCTAATGTAATTTCGTTTAAAATCTATCACCCAAACCAAGCATAAGCTTGAAAAATTATACTAGATTCTTCGCGATCGACTGGATCTATCCAACTATAGTTTAGTTATTTTGATACGCTCTTACCAGCGCAAGTGACGTCAAGGGATCTGATCTCCCCACACCAGACGTCGTCAATACGTATGAAAATCCACGTTAAACACTGAGTTAGCCTGCCTGAACTTTAACAAGCTGCAGGCTTTACGCGCCTTTTATACCATGTCGTTACAATGAACGAAACATGAGTTCAGCGCAACACGCCAGAGATCAAGAAGTGTTGTGATCATCGATAATACAAGCCTCTAGAGAAATCCTTTTATTTGGAAAGCAGTTGAAGTGTAGAGAACTAAATTTAAACTTCTTCTTTAAACTAGCCTTCGGGTCGGCTCTCCTTGTTTGTGATGATCTGCCTGGCCATTCTTTTCGCTACTTCCATCTGCAACACTTGCCTCCCTGCGTGATACTCTGGTCTTCTCATTAGATGACCGCACCACCGTAGATGGTTTTCCTGGAGCTAAGTGCTGATAGGAACCCTTTATTGCTACCAAGAATAAAAGTGTTTTGAATCTTGTCCAACAGTGTAACGCCGCTTTTGTAGATTTTTTCTTTTCATTTCTGTGGAATTTTCTTGTTGCACAGGACCCGGAGGCTGCCCTCCAGCTTTGCCATCCACATTGAATTAGATGAGCAATTTTTTCGAAGGGGCCATCTTCGCTGACATGCGAGCCCAAATATTTAAAGCTATGACCTATTTTGAGAGGATCATTAATTATTGTAAGAGCTGAACGTTCACAACTCGCTGTGACAAAATGAAACTCCATTGCTCCGGCCTTTGTGCGGCTTACTCGTAGTCCATTCGATTCAAGGACAGTAACCCACCGGTTCAGATTTTCTAAGAGAATCGCTTCGGTGCGCGCTAGAAGGACTACAGCATCAGCATACAGCACTGTCTAAGGAAGGTTGCCTTGTACTTTACGCGAAAGGAAGACCATACCAGAATAAAGAGAAGAAAGCTGAGCCTGGGTGTATGCCTACATTAACGTTGAAACTTTGGGTCAGCTCACGCGCACATGATACCTGGATAGTTACTTGAGGGAACTAAATTTAAACAATCTTGAAAAATAAAACCTATTTTTGTCTTATATTAAAGTCTCATCTTTAAAAACTTATTGCGTTACGCTCGTAACTCTCTTAAATGAATACGATTTGATTGTTAACGTTTCCAGCATTTTCCTGTTTTAATATGTACAAAAAAGATTAATGTGAAAAAAGTGCTAGATTATCTGCAAAATTATGTATGGATGGACAGTAATAATAAACAGCGCTGCATTCGCATTTTGTTTTTCTCCTTTTTCACTCCTCTCGGGAGCATAGGGCCTCGACAAGACTCTTCCGTCGTACACGGATCTGCCCTGTTGTTTTTGCACCGCCCCATGAGATGTCGGCATCACGCTAGTTCGCGCAGCATCGACCTTCTCCAAGTGTTTTTTGGTCTACCGCGACCTCTGCTCTCATGCAGGTTCCAGTCCAGTGCCGTGATGCTATCTGGTGGTTTTCGCAGTGTGTGACCTATCCATCGCCACTTTCTGCGTTTGATTTGCCTAAGAATGGGTTCCTCGTTTGTTAATCTCCACAATGCGTCGTTTCTGATGGTGTTTGGCCAGAATATTCTGCAGATGATGCGAAGGCATTTGTTGATGAAGGATTGTAGCCTCTGTGTGATGGTGTTAGAGACCAGCCATGTTTCGCTTCCATACAATAATACTGCCTTTACGATGGAGCCGAATAATCGTAGTTTAGTGCGTCTGGAGATTTGCGAACTCCCCCATACCATATGCATTCGCCCGAATACCGCCTTTGCTTTGTTTAGCCTGCAGTTGTCATCTTCATCTGCTCCACCATCTGCCGTGATGATGCAGCCGAGGCAGAAGCTTTCAACGAATTCCACCGGGCATCCGTCAACCAATATCTATCTGCCTTGCGTTGTTGTGGTTAACTCTCGTGGCCTTGGTCTTGGCCAACTATTCGCATACTTATCATCAAATCAGTTGTTCCAAGCGATTACAGATATTCACGTATGAAACTACTATAAATCATTGTCCTTTATCGAGTGCTAAAACGCACACCATACTTGGCAGGTTTCAATGACATGAGTAGTTTATTGTCAAATTGCTGCAAAAATATTCATAGCTGTTTTAACTCATCATCTTTTCTAAACAACCATCAACCAACAGCTACTCACTAGGCCGAACATGATCTACTGTTCGGTAAAATAAACTTCCAAAACTTCAAAATTAATAGGCAGATGCAGATGTTTCTTATTGAACACTCTACCTGCATACTTAGATACCACATATCAACTTATATTTATTTGAGTTTAAGTTGTTTGTTTTTTTAACAAGTCAAGATTGCGCGTGCGCGTAGCTTGTTTTCCAACACCTTAAAATACTACAACCTGCATAGCCTTGCTACAACGTAAAGGCGTGAATTATGATTTCATAAAATATATAATAAATAACATTGGCACTGCGATCTGCACATGGCAACACAAATCTTAGCGTCGGAGAAGAAATTAAAAATATAAACAATATCAGCTTAATTTGGATTCAAGACAAAAACTAATGCAAAAAAATCCATTGAAAACAAGACAAGTAACAACCAAAAACAAAAAAAAATAGTTATGATGAAGAAGATTTAAACTTGTTTACAACACACAAACATGTACCGTACAACAGTTCAAAAGGCGCATTTACGGCAAAAACACAAAAAGTCAAAAATTCAAAAAGTCAAAAAGCCGAAGAAAATCTACGTAGACATAGAAGAAATAAGTATACAAATTTAACACACATTTTGTTTATGCTTATCCAAGTCGAGGAAATGAATAAGCTTACTGTTTTTGGTTGCACTGATCCAATGTATCGCCTCTCTTCAACGGTCCACAGATAATGACACTACGAAGCAATTAGTCAATACCCACAACTATTACATACTTACGTACAACAGAGACGCATTCATCAAAAGTAGGTAAAACAGCAAAAACAAACAATCTGGCTTTACTCTGAACGAACTGTAATTGAAAATCCACGGTTAGACTTGCTTTAGAAGATGAACTTGAAAATCTATCGAAAATTTAGTAATAGTATAAAAAGCATGCGATAGAATATGAATTTGTCATTCAATCAAACACAGTAAACAGTGAACTACAGCTCAGCTGCCAGCACCAGTAATCCATTACAATCAAAACTTATCAACATGAAATTCGTTATTGTTTTTGTTGCTCTCTTCGCCGTGGCTTTGGCTGCTCCTCCAGCACAGCAAGTGGAAATCGTGCGCCAGGACTCCGATGTCCAACCCGAGGGATACCGTTTCGGTTACGCAACTAGCGATGGTTCACAGCACGATGAAGAAGGCCAGCTCAAGAATGTCGGCAGCGAAGATGAGGCCATCGTCGTAAAGGGTTCATACAGCTTTGTTGCCGATGATGGTGTGACATACACAGTCAACTACATTGCCGATGAAAATGGATTCCAGCCCCAAGGCGCTCATTTGCCCGTAGCTTAAATTATAAAATTGGTTTAGTTAGCACAGCAATAAGGATGCCCGTATACAGAGTGTTTTTGATTGTGTATTATTTTTACAAGTGTTATTGAACGAAAAAAATAAGCGCTTTAATATATTTTTTTACCAAAAAGACAAACGAAGTTGTGTATTGAATATTTTAGAAAACGAAAAGTAACAAATTGTACCAAGGCGTATTCATTAAAGGTGGTGGCACTAGACCAACAACAAAGTTTTGTACATTTGATTGTCAAAGCAAAGTATTGGCAAAGTAGAAAACAAAGAATGACTTCGCCTTGTTTTATTCTGGGCTGACAGCCACATGAACACTACGAAAGAAAAAACATAAGTCAGCTGATTTACCGATACCATCTTTAATAGATTCATTGGAATTGTACATATAAAAATAATTACCTTGAACTAGCTTTGAAGGCTCTGATTTTAAAAGCATCTGCACATTTAGTACGGCAATCGAGTTTCGCTTTTCAAAACGGTTTGCTGATGATTGTTTGGTATCTTTTGTAACAAAGTAACCGAATGGATTGGTGTGTGACTACCATTTAGTTTAAAATCTCGGGCACGAAACATTTACAGAGTAGAAAATATTTTTTCTAATAGCTGTCGCACTTCTGCATTCAATGGAATGTCTTCGAGTGTATTTCTGCTATGGAAAAGGTTCTCATAAAAACCAATTGCCACTCGGAATCGGCTTAAAATTGTAGATCTCTTTATTTGTGGAACAACATCAAGACGCATATCACAAATAGAAAGAGGAGCTCGGCCAAACACTCAAAAAGGGTATAAGCGCCAATTATTTAATTATATAAATTGTGTATATATATTAGACCGGTCGATTTGTGGGAGGCAAAAAAATCGCCAATTGTTCTGTGAAAATCATATTCTAGAAATCAAAATAAGAAACTTTGCCGAAGGAACCATAGCTCTAAAACGAATTCTGATGTCCCCAATCGACCCATATATATATATTAGGAAAAGAATCCATTATTTTTGTGTAAAAATTTTACGCAAATGGTTAAAACAGTTTTATGTCGATCTTCAATGCTACGACTATTAACATGCCGGTTAACTCCGATAATTTTTTTTTCTGATTTTATTGATATTTTTGAAATTATCGACATTTTTAAAAACCATAAAAGTGCCTGAACGGAATCGACGAAACCAAAATTATACGTAATTAGCTGTTACAGTATCGGTACCATACCATGGGTATACCAAGTGAAGCCAAGTCCTTCTCCACCTGATCTGTCCAACGCAAATGAGCCCTTCATCTTCCTCTGCTACGAACAGCTGGTACCGCTATGAATACTTGCAGGCCTGCGGCCACTTCTACATTTGTTTCTAAACACCCGCGCGCTTATGCGCAAAGGTATTAAAATTTTGTTCGCATAACGGTTGTATGTAACAATGCAAAGGAATTGAGATAGGTAAAGGCACATTCGAGTATGTTACGTGTGACATATGCTGACCACACAGGTCACCCAATATTACCCTTATGAACTTTTTCTTGGGGGGTATTTCAATAGTAAAGTCTGTGAAACAAACCCAGTGACCAAATCAACAAAGAAAATCAAGAAAATAACGTTCGCCTTCAAAATCTAGAGGAAATAATGCAAAAACCATCGCACTTGCTTATTTGTAATAGTTAGCAATGCATTTTAATTTAGCCACCTCGGCAGGCAATGACAAACCTCTGAGTGTATTTCTACCATGAAAAAGCTCATCCTCACGTCAGAAATAGGAGGAGGAGCTCGCCAAAACACTAATAAAGAGTGTTAGGGATAATTATATATACGAGGTGTGTTCGAAAAATAAGGAGACGGTTTCAAATTTCGCTGGCTACGTACATTCGACTTTCGATTATTATTATTTTTATGCTGATACACTCATCTCGAAGATATCTTCACGGTTTCAGCAATACGTGCATGTTTAGTTTGTCTGTGAGAGGCATAAATAAGCCAAGTGTTTTGCGTGTTCCGCGATTTTCTGCTGTTGAAAAAATGGTTCAAAGAATTGCATCAAACCCTGGGTAAATGAAATTAAGTGCTCAAAAATACTTGATATTTTGACAATGGCATACGATGAGAGTACTCTGAGTCGAAGCAATGTTTACAAAAGGTACAAGCTTTTCACATAAGGTCGAGAAGATGTGAATTACGGCTCTGGACGACTCTGGATGCCTCAGCACATCAACAACCGATAAAAATGTTGAGAAAGTGAAGAAAATTGTTAGGGAAAATCGTCAAATCACAATTAGAGAAGTTGCTGAGGATGTCGGCATATCGTTTGACTCCCAATGGAAGCGTCCAGGAGAGACAAGAGTCGATAGCAGAAAGTCACCGAACACGCAAAACACTTGTCTTACGAGTACAAGTGTATTTATGCCTCTCACAAACACACAAAATATGCACATATTCCTAAAACCGTAAGCATATCTTCGAGCCGAGTGCACCCACATAAAAACACGAAAGTCGAATGTATGTAGCTCGCGAAATTTGAAACCTTCGACTTATATTTTGAACACACCTCGTATAAGTAGATATCGTCCCCTTAGTATAACAATAGCCTATGTGCTCATAGGCTATTATTTTTTTATTGAATTTTTGGATTCTCCATCGTCGATTTTATATGTGGTCAAAATTTTCTCAAATTCTAGTTTCACAAAGTGGGTCAAAACATCAGTCAAAAAATAATAAATATTCACAGACACAACGAGATTTGAGTGAGAGCTACTTTCGACAAAAAGTTTGAAATTCATTTTCTCAAAACATCAAAAAATTTATAGGCTATTTTAATACTAAGGGGACGATATGTAAATATTTATGTATAACTCCTACTTACCCCACCGGCCAGTAAACATTTTTGCTCGAGTTGTTGCGCGTACGGGCAGCCGGGCATGTACGAGTATAAATCGACTCCTCTCATCATTTTGAGCATTCTGACCATACATATGTTTACATATATTCCAATTCATACAACCGTTATGTGAACAAAATTAAAATAATCTATTCTACTCAACTACGCGCGTGTGTAAAAATAATTTAAATGAATTTGAGAAAACAGCAACAGACTTCATGGCGCTGCAAGTATGCATGTAGAGCGCTAGTATGCCAACTGCGCTGAAGTGAAGATTTCTGTTTTATGGGGCTTTGTGGTGGCCTTCAAAATAGCAACTATATTTTATATCGCTTAGATATGCTGTTGTTGTTTTATTTAAGTAGATCAAATATTAAGAGTTTGACTTCTAATTGTTGTTTGTTCTTATTATGATATGATTCGAATAAAAAATCTAAGTCATGGTTAAAAAAAATATAGTTGAATGAATGTTGATACTGTTGACTTCAACTTACAAAGCCAGTAGGTCAATTTCATTTTCATTAAATATGTTAAAATGTCCGTCGCATTAACTGAAAGGGTTAGTGCGTGCCTACCAGTCGAATCTCCGTGCATGAAACCCCAAAATGATAGAAAAAGCTTTTTCTAAAGACGGTCGCCTCCCGAAAGCCAATGGCGAACCTCCGAGTGCATTCTGCCATGAAAAAGCTGCCGTTCGAAGTCGGCTTAAAACTTTAGGTCCCTCCATTTGTGAAACAACATCAGGACGCCCGCCACAACTAGGAGGAGGATCTCTGCCAAACATCCAAATGAGGCGTAAGCGCCAAGTATGTATGTATGTATGTAACTATATTCAAATTTTCACAGTAGTATGGTATCAACACTCAAATTACTTTTTCTCATAGAAAGTCAATTTTTCTTTATAAAAGAATTTTTTATTTCATTTTATATCAAAACAACTAACAGATTTATTAACAAACGTCGACTTAGGCCACAGGGGCGACTGGCAAATGAGCACCTTGTGGTTGGAAACCGTTCTCATCAGCGACGTAGTTGACAGTGTAGGTCTGACCATCATCAGCAACGAAGGAGTAAGAGCCACGGGCAACAATGTGTTCATCCTCAGCACCAGCGTTAACCAAATGACCATCTTCTGACTTTACTGTGCCATCGCTGGTCTTCAGGCTGTAATATGAAACCCATATATACACATAATGAATATTTCAATAAACAGCCTTTTTCATATCCTGCCTGGCATTCGTCTCTTTTCATATTTAATTAATTGATTGCTTATGTTTTTTACTTACGCGAAACTGTATTGCTCTGGTTCAACATCGGATTTCAATTCCAGGATCTCCACTGCAGGGGCAGGTGGGGCAGCAAAAGCCAAAGCGAAGAGAGCAACAAAAACGATAACGAATTTCATTTTGATATGTTTTGTGGTTTGTTTGCCGGTTGTGCAGTTTACGAGATCAGACTACTAACTGTTGATGTTAAAAAATTGGCAACTTGCTTTTATACGAAAGTTTTGTCAAATCAAACCATAAACCAAAACTCATGTTATTCATTATTCTTAAAGACACATGCAATCGGATTTGGCTTTTTGATGTTGGTCATTTATGCTTTGAAACAAGTTTTACTCGAATAAGGTAAAAATTTACGTCAACAACGAAACCTTTTTTGTTGCAAATATTTATGCAAATGTTTTATGCAAATATTTTTGTCCAAAATTAGCAAAGCCTACCAAATTTTTAGTTTCGTCTAATATTCAAATGAAAGAAAGAAGAAAAAACCAATTCTAATAGTTATCCGAAAAATGAAAGAGAGTGAAATAAATTTTAGTATTTGTCCTATTTGATGAGTTTTTTTCCTCATCTGGTAAAATATGTTTAACCAGGTGTTGGTGCCGCTGATTTTGTCTTCGCCCCCTACAGAACCTACAAGTTCCATTGAAGTATTCACGGTTTAATAAGATGATAATTCAATCTTCTGTAATTCCATATAATTTTTAAATCGCTTTAGGTTAAAGCTACCTATAAACGATGCCTTCCCCCAATAAGCTCTTCGTTATCCTTTTCCTAGGCCACTAAATGTGGAGGCCGCCCCTTTCCTGGCTAATTTATCTGTCACTTGCTCTTGCATTTCCTTAATTTCTGATTTATATTTTTTATTGCCCAGAAGCGTTAGACAAAACTGAACATGGATAGCATCATGCCCCATGCATTGCAATCTCAAGGGTTAGTTCAGCAATAATACATATTAAATTTTTGACCTAAGCTTTAACTGTTCTTAGTATAGCCCTTATCGCTTGGGTTTGGATATCAATATGAAGAAGTGTGAGGTCCTGTGTTATGCATGTACATGCAAATTTTTGTAACCTTTACTGATTGCTTCGTCGTATAATTCTTGCAGACTACTGTGCTGTAGGAAACCATAGGTCTGACGATTCATGGCAGTAATTTTTTGTGTACGTCCCCAGTTTTTCCTTGCAACCGATTTGCATGTCATGATACTCGAGTGAGCTTTTTCCGCAATATTTTCTATGTGAGCCATCCATAGTAATTTTTGGTCAAGTACTATTCCCAAGAATTTTACTTCCCTTTATATTTTTTACCTGAATTCTAAATTGGTTTAAGATGCTTGAGCTTGAATTTCCTAGTTAGTGTTACAGTGGTGATTTTTGCACACACCACTTTCTAGTCCGATTTAACCTTAATTAAAGTCTGTTACATAAAGTCTCTTCGAATTTCCCTCTTCATATTATGATTACGTCGTCAGCATAACCTTAAAATGATAAGACGTTGTTGTCTAATTCCATCAAGAGTTCATATATTACTAAGCTTCGCATTATGGTGATAGTAGACCACTTTGTGCGTACCCTCTGTATGTATTTGCCGTTATGCCAGCCGAGCTGATTGTAATCTCCACTTAGTCTTGTCATAAGTTCTGTTACAAGTTAAGTCCGTTATACTTATATCCAATTCTGACCACAAATTGTAGTCGAATGCATTCAGATTTGGACTTCCAGACTGCCAATCTTCTGCTGCTACGAGCCCAGGAATATATTTTTTAGTCAGCTGAGTGGTTTTTGACTTGTTGGCTGGAGCGGAATAATGCTGCATGCTCCAACGTTCTCCATTGAATAAAGTACTGCTAAACTGCTTCACCACGCCTTCTAAGACATCCTCCTGGTACACTTCTGTCCCGGTCTTAACCACTTTTTCGCAGAAATGAAGAGAGGTAACGACTTTACAACTTGCGTTTTTAGAAGATTTAGCTTAGATTTTGTCGTTTTAGTTATTGAAAACTTCTCCAACAGTGAACATTCTTTTTCCGTCTGTCACTTCAGACGTTTAAGAGAGCGATTAATCGTGCCGTAAACAAACATACTCTAAATATTAAGTTTTTTCAGCAATTCGTAAATCTCACTTGCACTTTTACCAGACTCATGATATGCACTAACTGCAATGCGATTACCCTTAGCTCCGCACTCCATTTTTAACAAGCGAAATTTTTCCCAGAATTTATCCCTAGACTAAGTTAATCTAAACACTTCAACATAAAACACTTCCACAAGCAAAATTCAAAACGCCCAGAACGCCTGAGCGTAACCTAGTTTTAAAATTATAAAGCAAACAATTTAGACAATCAAAGGCACATAATGTGAAAAAAAGGTTTCACTATCATCGGACTTATATTTTTTCATCTTTGGATTACGTATCTGAAAATTTTCCTCTACACTTTTTTTTTGGTTGTAGTGGTTTTTTGTATGCTGCTGTATTTTAAGCGTAAAAATGGAAAAGAAATTTATTTAACTTAAAATTGGCAAATACGCAGATTTTTCCGTAACAATTAAAACTGCTGGCCCACAAATGTTCGTGGCAGATTGGAAGCATTGCGAAAAAATGTCACAGCTGTAAATCATCGCATGGAGTTGCCTACTTCTAATGCTTCTAAAACCACAATAGTTCAGAGTTCATGTGCATACATCAAAAATTAGGCGGCCGCCGTAGCCGAATTGCTTGGTGCGTGACTACCATTCGGAATTCACAGAGAGAACGTAGGTTCAAATCTCGATGAAACACCAAAATTAAGAAAAACATTTTTCTAATAGCGGTCGCCCCTCGGCAGGCAATGGCAAACCTCCTAGTGTATTTCTGCCATGAAAAAGCTCCATAAAAATATCGGAGTCGGCTTGAAACTGTAGGCCCCTCCATTTGTGGAACAACATCAAGACGCACACCACAAATAGGAGGAGGAGCTCGGCCAAACACCCAAAAAGGGTGTACGCGCCAATTATCATCGGAAATCATTCTCCTATATAAAAAGTCAATTTTGCAAGCTTATGTTATTTGTTAAAATAAATCAAAATATTTTTGTCGAATACATCGAAAAGAAAACCATCCTCTTAGAATTTTATAAAATTTGTTTAATAAAAATATGCAACCAATGCACAGATCCAAAAGTTAAAAGGTATGAAATAACTAAAAAATGTGGTTTTGTGATACCCTTTGATCTGAAAGTACTGGGAATGTGCAAATAAAACAAAACAGAGTTAAATTTCAGGCAAATTTATTTTATCTCCTTCAAAATATTACCCCTCTGAAGCCACACACATGTGCCAACGTTTAGCCCAGTCGTCCATGCACCCCTGGTAGGCCGACGAAGGGATGGCCTTCAGCTCCTTCTCCTCTATCGACTGAAACCTCCTTCCCAGAAGAGCTAACTTCAACTTGGGAAACAAAAAGAAGTGGGGCTATATCAGGTGAATACGGTGCTTGCACGATGGTATTTACTTGGTGTTTGGTCAAATAATCCAGCACAATTTGGCCTCGGTGCAATGGTGAGTTATCATCATGCAAAATCCAAGAATTGTTTGCCAACATTTCCGGCCTTTTGCGGCATACAGCATCTCTCAAACGCTTCAAAATGGAAAAAGAAGTATTGCAACTTATTTTTGATAAAGATATCCAATATGAAGCGCTTTGTTCATCGTCAAGGTACTGTACCAAAGGGACAAACACCAAAATAGATTATTTTAGAAGTCAGGCACCTAACTTTTTACGCCAATCAGGTGATGTTCAGTTGATAAAGCTTCGAATCCAATTAATGTATTTCATAATTTTATTACCGAAGAAACGAAATTCATTATTATTTTTAATGCAAATGCAAAAGTTCAGAACGAATGTAAAGAAACCAAAGACATGGAAAGGTGTTACACAAAAATAATTAGATGCCTTCGTTGCTTTATTGATCGCTGCTGGTGTAACAACAATTTACAGCATACAAGCTTCCTACGAAAAAGTAATAAACTTCCAATCTTCATGCTATTATGCACATTATTTTTCATTAGAATTGAATTAAATATGAAAAACACAGTCATAAAAAATATTCAAAATTGTATTTACCATTTCTTCGGTGTGGTCAAACTCTATGAACTAGACATTGGCTTATACAAGGTGCCTCCACAAGACTGAAACTAAGCTAAGCAACTGCGGTTGATTATTCCGAGAAGAACAAATTCTACGAACAAAAATACTAAAGCACATTTTTTTAAATTGTTGTTTACTATGTTCACTTAACGGCTGCTACGTCCCGCTGCTGAAATCCTACACAAACCATATGATAGAGGAATATTATGAATGGTTTTAGCGAGACAAAGGCAGATTAAATGGTAAGTATGTCATCTTAGCCAGTAGCTTATAGAAGAAGAGAGCCTGCTCAATAATTTTCACATTAAGTAGGCTTCTTTCAAGTTTCCAGTCATCCCAGCAGAAGCATAGACAGGATTTCAACTAGTAGCGTGTTGCTGGTTGAAAGACGAATAGAACTTTCAAAAATTAAAATTTGTCCCACTTATTGTCATATTTTTCTTTTGAGCACTTAAACTCAATCTTTTCACTTAACTTTCTCGAAGGTTCCGAATATTAAAAATTTCTTGAAAATTCTTACTTTTACTAAGTATTACATTTAATTTAATTTTTTTTTAACATATTTCCACACACTTAAGCTAACAATTATTCCACAAAATCACACTCAAATAACAAATGCCGACTTAAGCCACTGGGGCGACTGGCAAATGAGCACCTTGTGGTTGGAAACCATTCTCATCAGCGATGTAGTTGACAGTGTAGGTCTGACCATCATCAGCAACGAAGGAGTAAGAGCCACGGGCAACAATGTGTTCATCCTCGGCACCAGCGTTAACCAATTGACCATCTTCTTGCTTTGCTGTACCGTCGCTGGTCTTCAGGCTGAAATAATGTAAAGCAAATAATTTGTCATTCGTAGTTAAGTTCGAACCTAAATTATGTAATCCTCATCAAACGGACTAAAGGACTAAAATCATTTAAAGCCAAAATTTTTGTATTTTGTTGCTAACTTACGAGTAGCTGTATTGCTCTGGTTCAACATCAGATTTCAACTCCAGAATCTCCACTTCAGGGGCAGCTGGGGCAGCATAAGCCAAAGCGAAGAGAGCAACGAAAACGATAACGAATTTCATTTTGATATGTTTTGTGAATTGCTTGTTGTGTGTGCAGACGACAAAATCAGACTACTAACTGTTGTGGTTGACAAATTGACAACGTGCTTTTATGCGAAAAATTGGCCATTAACTACAGCTATTTGCGATGATAAGTAAACGAAGAAACAAAAGGAATTTATTAATTCTTAAATTTGAGTACGCACATCGTATAGAGCCGATAAATTAGCAAACTAGTTTTGCTTACTTCTTTTCATTTTTTTAAACGATTTTTGAAACAGTGCCCACTATGGTATTATAATTATGTTAATATAACGGTTATTTGTAAAAGTAAATATAGGCGCGCATTTGTACTAATGTACCATATACATATAGAAAAATATTTAGAATGCTGGGAAAATATAAATATGAGGGAAATATATTTAGCCATATCTGCCGGCCAGTGCATCCGCACGCCTGCCTATGCAACGAACAATTTCGAGGAGAAAAATTTAGATTTGTATACATGCCACACAAATCCTATTCGCATTTGGTACTTCAAATGAGCAAAATCGAACCTTAGCCATTGTGTGAATACAAATTTTATAACCGTCTTAATAAAATATGATGTCTTAATATGGTCAGTGATTTAGGATTTTTCTTTTATAACATCTGCAAATATATCCTGAGAGCATGATGACCCCTGGCTTAATTCAACCACGAGTTGAAGCATTCCCTCGATTTCATTCCTTGTACTAAATTTTCGGTGTTTCTGAAGGCATTGCACAGCATCAACCTAAAAAATCAGATATAGTGATCAAAGATTAATAATTGGGTTGCTCATGGAAGAAAGAGGATCCGCTACTACATCTAATACGTCGCGAATGTTAAAAAAGCTAAAGGCAAAGCCTCCTTGAAGTGCGGCGTTTTGGTGCTACTTCTGCATCTGCAGAACTACTGCGTTCACCATCTTCATTCACATCACCATTCGCCCTACCGCCAGTTCCCTCTTCTACAATTAATAGTGAAATATTCTCTTCTCTCCTCCCTGGTTTAATTTTTCATTTGATTGTATACGTCTGTCGTACCAGTAATGCTTTTGAAATAATGGCCTTCTTTTGAAAATTAGTAAAATTCAGAAACGTTACCTTGGGTGCTCGTAACGAGTCATGTCGATAACATAACAGTTGAGAAAATTGTATGCGTCTATAAAATTGGACTATACTGGGCTACTGTAACCAATTGTATACTAAGAAAATTTACCTGGAAGTTTAAAAATCCAATATTTTTTTGAGAGGTATTACTTTTCAGATACTAAGACACTGAATTCTCAAAAGTATTTGGAAAAATATATGGTTGTATGGAAAACCCAAAACATAACCAAGTTTGTCGTATTAAAACAAAGGTTAACCAGATGCATCTTATCTATATATATACATAAAGGGTGTACGCGCCCTTTCTGGGTGTTGAGCCGAGCTCCTCGTCCTATTTGTGGCGTCGACTCCGAACGACAGATATTTTTTTTATTTTTTATGATGAGCTTTTTCATAGCAGAAATAAACTGGTAGGCTTGCCATTGCCCGCCGAGGAGCGACCACTATTAGAAAAAACTCTTTCTTCATTTTGGTGTTTCACCGACCACGCACCAGCCCATTCGGTTATAGCGGCCGCCCAGATGCACCTTCCATACACATAATAATACCTCTCAAAAAGAGCTGAAGCAACATTACACCGAACTTAATGATACACATTGTAGTGGAAAGCATCGAAGTTTATTTCCGTTCTTCAGATAAATGTGCAGCAATGTTGGGGAAAAAGTTTATCCTCGTTGTCAAAGTGATATTTCACACTCAAAAATTCTTTTACTGTTTTCTATTTGTTCCATTCAGTTGTGAATTACAGGGTGTTAACAATGGAAATCAACAAAGGGAAACTTCGTTACATTTTAAAGTGTTTCCTTGATAAAGAGAAATGCAAGCCAACCCGCTGAAACTGTTAATGGCGTTTATGGTGCCGATACTTTACAGTTAATTATGATAAGTGCAATTTTGGTTTCGTCGATTCCGTTCAGGCATTTTTGATGTTAAAGAAAATGTCGATAATGGAAAATCTTATCATTTTTTTATCATAAAAATGATCATCGTCATGTCTTTTTCCCCAAACTAATATAAGACGAAATTAAGCGCAGATACATATGCACCTAAAAACACATCTAATAATAATTTATATATAAGTTTGTGTTTTTTGCATTTTACATTGCGCCTACATACAACACTGAAGGTGTGATTCTATTTAGTTTACTTTAAAATCAATTATCGCAAGACTACTTTTTCCGGACCTGAGTCGTCTGAATTAATTTTTTTTTATTTTTTATTCTAGTACTGGGCATAGCTACAGTCATACTGGTTAATAATTTTTTTAGTTTTTGTAATTAAGATAGATTGAAAAGCCAAAATGGACAACACCGTCCAGATCCAATTTTTGTGATGCCGTAAAATTATTTATAATTAAAAAAAAAATTTCATTTTTGTGTGTAAAAGAAGTTAAATAAAAAGCCAAAAAAATTTAAATATCGTTTTTAACACTTTTTAACACTTGAGAATAGACTTAAAATATATTAAATAAACAAATCGAAATGTTTGTTGCATACAAAAGCAGTAGACGTAGTTGCAGAATGATTCAAATGACTTCAATAATTTACGCGTGACCGAAGTCCATTTATCTATCCAGACATCCATACTATGAATGTAGGCATTCCCCAAGGCAGGAGCAACGGTGTACATATATCTCATATATGGTTGTTCTGCCGGTACGGAAGTCAGAAAGCAGCATAATTGCAACATTTGTAGATGGCCATAATGGTATTTCATAAAATCCACAAAATTTGCTACATAAAATTTACAAAACGAGGTAGATGTAACATTAAACTGGTTCAAAAAATTCAAAATAGAAATTAACGCATAATAATTCAAGTAAAGTAAGCACGAACAGAAGGACAGCCAGAGAACCAATTAGGGGTGGTAATTCCGACGTGCATATTGAAACCGACGTGAAATATCTGGGCATTAGGATCGACTCAAAATGAAAATGACACATAAAAAAAACGAAATGAAGTAAGAAATCTGTTTAAGCAATTACGGAAACTTGGACGGCAGCCCAAATTATCATTGCAAAAGTACTTATTTAGCAAAAGACAATCTGAAAATATGGAATTGAGATTTGGGGCACGAGTCCAGTATAAAATACTTAGGATCATGACTGATGCACACCGGTACATATCGAATACAGGTATTCATCGCGACCTTAATATTGATATACGAGACACAATACAATACAAAGCACAATCAGAAGAAATTACCATGGGCGCACACAATTATTATGATGAAAAGGCAAAAGCAAAACTTGTAAAATATAAATCTATGTAGTTAGTTGCCAACGTAGTTGTAATTTTTTTTAGTCGCTTGTTTTAAATGCTATGTTTATTTCTAAATCAGTGTGAGGGCATTGGCCATCCAATATTACTCTCATTCCATCTCTTTCTAAAGTATATTACTTATTGTCTAACGACAGGTGTAATATTTTATGGAGACAAAACAAAACAAAAACAAACTTTGATTAGGCAGATGTAGAGCTTGTCTTATTTCCCGAAAATGCTAGCCAATCAATTTCATTCACTAAGATCATCAATTCCTTATGACCTTCTGGCACTTAACATAAAAGACGAAAATGGACATATCGCACCCTAAATACAAAAGGGTCACAACTCAAAATTTTCCACACTCGAGCTTGACTTGTTTACAGTAGCACAGAAAACTAACTATGTGACATACCACGCTGAAATTTGCCATGTAAGCTTATAACAGTTCTACCAAAAAACAAAAAATTTATTTTTGCCATATGTCATCCGCGGACCGTTTTATTGATAACGTCTCGTTCATATTTGAGCAGAAGTACATTTTGAGTTGTGACCCTTTTGTATTTAGGGTGCGATATGTTACCTGATAATTTTTAACATGCAGTAAGGAAAGCTTGCTACAACGTCAAAGCGGCTCGCTGCCGAAACAATGCAAAACATCATAAACAAAGGGTGGTCTATTTAGAGGTATCGATTTTAAATTGAAATAAAACAACGAAAATTCAAATCGATTGGGCAATCTTTATTACTTTTGTGTCGAACCAAACATTTATTTTTTAAAGATATCCCTTTCAAATGATGGTCGCAACTGCGCC
>JAYXIM010045270.1:0-12024 GCA_037575425.1 Anastrepha fraterculus | reverse complement strand
GAGTTTTTTCTTCATGGTTTGTCGCCCCACCCGAGTGGGAGCAGAAGGATACTATTTTTGCATTCATCATTTGAAATTCTCATTTGATTAAATCGAATATCGTTTCGCCAGAATAGACAGGCATAATAGGAAAAACAAAAGTCTTGTTTAACTTACCTGAATTTATAACCGTTAATGCCAATATTATCTACCTCTTGTTCTAAAATCTCGACAGGAGCTTGTGGTGCTGCCAAACTACCGGCAAGTAGGCACAAAAAACTCAGGACTAGCATCTGTAGAGAAGAAAAAGTCCATTAATATTGCGTTATCCTTGTAAATGTATACATCAAAATTGTGCATAAGTCTCACATTCACATTCACTTACCAATTTCATATTGGCAAAATGCAAGTTATAAATAATATTACGTAAGTAATTTCACTTTTTAGTTATCCGTGTGTTATGGCGTCCGTCTTTTATTCACTATTTTTTAGCGCTACCGTTTAAATGCGGTAATTGCACGTCTTGCTCGCTCAAAGGTAGGCAAGAATAATTTTTGCAGTGCAGTGCAAATGCATTTTATAGTTTTGAGCGATCAATGCAGCATGGCACGCGTCAACGCATGCGCTACTGCAACGGTTTAGAATCTGCAAATATCATAGGAGCATACGTATGTATGTTTATGGCAATGTAAAAGAAGAAGCGCCATCGCTAGCCATCATCGCCTTAGCAACAGCAATAGTTACCATCCAAACACGTCAACAAATGCATACAAAATGCAGTGACCAGAATTTGATGTACTATTGCAAATTGGTAATCGCAAATAGTTTACCGAACAGTGATCAATGACAGCGTCATGCATTAAAGCTAAGACGCATACAACCGCGCACATTCATACGCCGTGGCGGACACTTAACGTTGCTGCACCATCTAATTTGCAAAACGGCGACCGCCACAGCAACAGCGACCGCGACAGCAGTTTAACTTGTTTGCACGCTTTATTGCAAATAATGCAAGCAGGCTCGCGGGTGGAGCGCTATTGCACAAGAATATTTATTTGTAAATAGTTACCAATCTTTAGCTTGCGCTGATTTACGCAAATAATGTAGAAATTTTTACTATCGCCATATTGTCATAATTTTTTGCAATGGCCAAAGATGTCAAACACGTAGCTTCAGCAATGAGCCACAGACGATGGAGCCTTTGGCGTTACCATCGTGAAACGCGTTTCAGCAACAAAATACAAGTTTTCTGCAATTCTAATACAAGCATACGAGTATGTTTCAGGGAGCTTAAAAGAAGCAAGCAAAAACAACATTCGCGAGTAGCGCGTACCAATGGCGATAATTTAAAAGAAACCAACAGCAGTTTATATAAATAGTAAAAAACGCGCTGACGCCATGTTAGGCACTCGGCTAGTGGCCTTCAGAATGTTATTGCCGAATAATTTCTAATTTGAAATAGCTTGCAAAAAGAGTTTTAAGTAAATTAACAAATTTATAATATGTAAATTACATAAAAAGACATATAATGAATATGCAATGAATTGTTTATACCCAATGCATAGACCCCATCATCACTTACACCATCACTAATATGGCAAAACAACCCACGCACACTACAATCTATGACCCCATCTCTTCACAAAGCTCTTAGTTATAAAAGTCTAAAAGTGCTACAAGTAGAAGTACTTCTTATAGCAAATGTTCAAAAAACTGACATATTCTCAAATTAATTAATTCGTTCATCCTGCAAGAGCCGACAATCACGTAGTAACTCTTTCAACCAGCTAAGTGGCTTATCGTGGTGCTTGAATGCCACAATTGGAAGTAGATGGACTAATGCACTCCTGCCTCGATAATCCACGACAGAAATCGTAATAAATTATCGCACGAAATTTTTTGCGAGATTCCCATCTTTTGGAAATTCACTGAAAAAGGAATACATAAAGTTCGTAAGTGAAAATAATAAATGAAAAATGATGAAATGAAAAGAAAAATATCGATCTATAGCTCATCATCACGTAATGTTAAAAAAGCACAAAATATAGAAGACAATCCTACTATTCAAAATTTGTTGAGGAACTTTTTTCTGAACGAGACTATCCGCGTCTTGAGTGTCAATGTCTACTGTAACCAAGTATAAAACGCGTCAATGAATCTTACAGAGCAGTTTTTGGGAATTTTTGTGAAATGAACACCTTCTCAGATCAACTTTCTTCAATTTCCTCCCATTTTGGGTTAATAAGGTAGCAGGCTCTAGGGTCTCTAACCGCCATGTTGCTTATGTTTACTAATGAGCTTTAACAATGAGGAAAAAATGGCTTACACTACACTTTGTTAATATAGCTAATGCTGGTGGTGATGGAGGTGTTGTCTGACTGGAACAGCCCAGACCCAATTAGCACAAAGATGCAATTTTGATACACCAATTGTAGAACCACTGCTTCTTATTAGTCCTATCATCTTGATTGGACTACAAATCTGCCGATGTCGTATATTTTCTTTTATGTAATATGTTTGCTCGTAGCTTTCTTAGCAACTTGCCAGTTCTAGATTTGTTGAAATTGGACCACGTTTGTTTAGTTATTTTGCATCTGTCAACGGCCTGCTCCTGGAATAGCGAGAAGATTTGCCTTTTGCACATTTCTTGGGGACATCCTATTTCTACTGCTTCGGATTCGTTATAGGATTCCCCTGTATTACCAGTTCATCAGCTTTCTTAATTCGTTCTATGTTCCTATGGCCAAGTATCCAGAGGAGTGTGATGTGTGTCGCGCGCGCTAAGGCATTAAGTTCTTCTTTGCATTGTCTGACAATTTGTGAATTGGTTAAAGATGACTGTAAAGCTGATTGACTGTCTGAAAAAATAGATACTACCGATAGGTTTATGTAGTTATCCTGCAAGCTCCCCTTATTCCAATGCATAGTAAGTAGCCAAGTAGCTAAGTAGCTTCCTCTTTACCAATTTACCACAACATAGCACTTGGACCAAGAGATCCCATAAAGAGCTTTGGAGGCATAAGTAAAGATTCTAGGTACGACCCCCTTATATGGCTTTGAGCATATTTTTCGAAAAACTAACATTTGGGTGCATATTTTTTTTATACTTATACGAGTACGACAATATATTATATATGTTTACTAAACCAGCTAGCAAAAGGCCCAATACGCATATGGAGGCATTGGGTATAAAAAGACAAAAATTCACATAAAATTGTTCACCGAACTTGGTGTTAAAAAACTTTAAACTGTGTATGCCAGCGAATACGATTTAACGGTCAACCATTAGCAGTTAAATTCCAAAAAATTCAAACTGCGTCGCGAGCTTCTATAAAACTATAGAATTTCGAAAGATTTAAGTTTGGGGTCATAAATTTGAAAAGAATCTTAACTACTGTTTTGTTGCACCTGTATTTTTGGCCCAAACTTCGTACGCATTTTTTATTGCAATGTTGAACTTCAGTTGCATTTACAAATCTTGAAGAGGATTATCTGATATTGTTTTTCTGTGTTGAATAAAATAAAAAAAATTTGGTGGTTCGCATTGACATTTCTATTAAAGCTGCATATTGAATAGAGATTCTAATCGGCTTTATTATGAATTAAAGATAAGTACAAGTGCGATTTGTAGGCGAAAACCAGTTGTTTTTTAATTTGAAATCGTCAAAAAATTAGACAGGGTGGTCCGCAGGCAGGAATAAAATTAACAAAATTAAAATAAATGTGAAAGTTTCTTTAATTTATGGAATAAATTTCAATAATTAAGCCGCCTCGGTTGGGTTTGCAGCAGGTCGTGCTGCCGTGTAATCACGTGACTTAAACGATTTTACTTCAAGACTTTTAATCGTTTCTGGATAACTTGCATGGTATTAATCGCGCGAAGGATCGACTAATCGATGGACTATTTAGCATGGTGCGCCATCCTGCTGAAAGTATATGCTATCCAAGTTCAAATCTATAATTTAAACCACAAAAAAATAGCTTTGTGTCTGTAGCACTTACCGTTGACCAAAATCGAGTCTTTGGTAACGTTTTTAACTTATTTCGTTCTCGAAGGTATGGTGCTGACTGTTTATCAAAATTTTAGCCGAGAAAAAGTGGCTATTGATGAAAATACCTGCTTGGGTCACCCTGTTAAGAACAGAATTTTAGATCAAATTCGTTCTGTTCGGATAGAAATACAGCTTCATATCTACTCCAAGCTGTACTCTTCACAAAGGAGTAATCAATGGAATACACCGTCTTCCAAATTCCACCATTCTGTTCATTTTATTTGTAGCAACAAAATTTAAAATGCGTTTCCCAGCTGAATTTTTGTGTTCAAGACTCATCGTCCGTGAACTGATTGCACCATCAAACAGATATTCACTATACTTAAACGTAGATTCTTGAAAATAGCTCGGAAATGGGAGACGAAATTTTTAACCCGCTCTCGGCTGTACGAAAATACGATTTTAATATTACTGCAAAGCTTTTATGACTGCCACGCAGGCCTTTAGGCTATAACCATACAAATTTGGAAGCATATCTCCGAGTCATTTGGTACAAACTCCCATTTACCTTACAATGAGCTGTAGAACTCAGTCACCACGCCAAAAGTCTGTGTGCAGAACTTTACCTACAGAGGAACTACTGCAATGAACGCACGATAATTTTAAGTGAAATTTAAGCTGCATTCAAGGTATAGAAAATTGATCTCTCAAGGAACCGCGACCCCTTTCAGCGCCCGCACCTGAGAGTTACTAACAAGGGCAAGGAAACTGATTGAAAAAAAGAGGCTAAAATAAAAGAACCGCAGCTCCTCCTAGCTAGAGGCAATAGGCCATTAATGGAGCTAAGAAGAAAAAATAAAAATAACTAGCGAACACTCACACCACAATATGGGACTACAGTGGCAAAAGTCCTACTGTTAGGCTGCAACCTCAAACGGTTTAAACACCTTATAAACATCCGAAGAAATACACTGTGAATGCTCACAGATATCCACACGTACCATTGCAGAGCGCCAAGTAAGAGCTCCCAAATTTCTTTTATAAATTCTAAGCTCATTGGGTCTGGAGGAGGCATTGAACTCTCTTATAATAGATCTTATCTTATAGGCATATCTCATATTAATCATTGCAATTGCACAGTGCACCAAAATGCAATGAAATGAAGTCAAGAATACGGTCAAGCAATTATACCAAAGAAAGAGAACGTCCCGATTTTTTTCGCAACGCATTGAAGGTTTCCTCTTTTGGTCTCAAGTTGATGTAAATTATTTGAACAAACTGTAATAATATTCAATGGCTCATATTTTTGTGGAACATTTTATCCCACTATTTCTTAACCCTGCCGCCATAGTCGAATGGTTTGGTGCGTGACTACCATTTAAGAGTACGTAGGTTCGAATCTCCTTGCATGAAACATCAAACTGAAAGAAAAAGTTGTTTCTATTAGCGGTCGCCTCTCGGCATGCAATGGCAAACCTACGAGTGTATTTCTGCCATGAAAAAGCTCCGTCATAAAACAACCATTTGCCCTTCGGAGTCGGTTTAAAACCGTAGGTCCCTCCATTTGTCGAACGTCCCTCAAGACGCACGCGAGGAGCTGGGCTAAACATCTAAGGGAAGTGTACGCGCCATTTATTTACTATTTTTTACAAAGAGCTAGAATTTACTTGCTGTTTTTTTTTTTTGGATCTATTGAATATGAGAAAAAAACAAAGACTTGAAAGCGCTTTCTTATGGCTTGAAAATCGCTCAGATGGTTACACACTTACTTAAAATTTCAATTAAATTAAATAAATATACTGAGCTTTTTGCTAATAATTTTAAATTATCCCGCAGTATCGGGATTTACATTGATCACTAATATTGGCAACCGCACCACTAATGCCAACATAACCGTAATCAAAGCGTGATTTACGGCGATTTTACCGCTAACTGAAGGTACAACTAACTGCATGCGAAGCATTTGTTTGATAAGTGACCAACTCGATGCTAGCTATGCAAGTGCATATTTTACAATGCACCGACGATTTCAGCTATCAATAATGAAATGAATTGCTGCATATTTAATTATTGCATGCAATCGTACTTCTTGAGGAAAATCATTTGTGTTATATGTCCATATGTACGGGTAAAAAATGTTCGAGCCGCACCACGAATCGTTCGGGTAAGTTGCATTCGTCTGAGGTGATGCGCAGAACCCCAAAATATCATAGATAGTGATTCTTGAAATTGAATCCGCCACGAAATAAAAAATTTACCAACTCTTAAAAGCTAACACACAGCCAGCGGCTGGTGATGTTGATGCGCCATAGCCGTAATTACAACGGCAAACAGAAAAAGCAACACGGACACCCGCAATAAAGCAGCGGTAACAACATTTAACGGTCACAATGTTTTTGTTTTTTTTTTTTGATTTGGCGAGTTTAAGTAGAATCTCGTCATAGTGAGAAACTTGCGCAAACACATATACTCGTACATATGTATGTATGTATGTATGTATATGCAATTATTTTTGGCTGCTAATCAAGTCAATGGCCATTTGTGTAATTAGCACAAAAGTAGGAGTCTATCGACTGCAACGAATTCTATAAAAAAAAACTTGCATGAATGCAGCACTGAGTGGTACGCTAGACAACGCAACTAAATTTATGCATAAACATAAAAAAGCGTTAATAAAAAAATTTAAGATTTATTAACGCTGCTGTGTTGATGCGTTGAGAATGGGTTTTGACAATTGCTTTGTAGGCAATGTTGGATTAGTTGGTATTTCTTTTTTGGGTGCTGAACAATTTTTTACAACTGTAAACATTTTATGAGTAAACGAAAAACTGAGAGTACACAAAAATACAATACTGGTAGTTATTTTGATAGCTAATTTGGTGAATGGTCTTGACAAGTTTTTTCTTATTTCTCATTTCGAGAAATGCGTACATACTAGGGATGTAAATTTTGTCGATTGTTAAGGTACCCTAATTTTTGCGGTGTCGGGAAAATAATCCCGAAATCCAGGGATTGAGATATTCATTATTTTGGAACAACTTAATTTTAAGTTGCATCAATAGTATTTAGTAGCTCTTCCACTATGCGACAAATACTAAATTAATGGTGTTTGATAACAGTTTTTCATTTAAAGTGAAAATTATAGTAACAACAAAACAGAAGATTATATTTATGCTCATTTAGTAATACTTTGGCGTGTACATATCTGATAAAGTAACTTAATTAATAGCGAAAAAAGGTCGATTGCGAAAGACTTAAACGTGGAAAAGAAGTCTACAGAACTGAGTTTTATTTTTTTATTTATTTTTTTTTTAATTGTTTTTAATATGTATTTTATTTTATTTTAATTTTTTTTTAAGGTTACATAATAATAAAATTATTAGTAGACTTAAGCAAACGCAGCGCTAGCAGCAGAGGCTTTCGGTTGGCTTATTTCTTTTTTTTCTTTATTCTTTATTTCTTTTACTCTTCATTTATTTTTTTATTTTGTTAAACTTAATTTTATTTCTTTATTTATTTTTTCTTTTTCTTTAATTATTAATTTCTGTAATTTCCAGAGTTATACATTGGACTCAAAAACCTCCACTGATTTCTACGACAAAAGTGTTAGTCGCACAATGTTTTTCATTGCTGCTTTTATACTATAAAGGAGGATTTTTTGCCTCAATTTATAATATGATACTTCATAAGGGATTACAAATTGTTTACAATTTCTCAAACATACCGGAATTTTCGGGACTTAAGCAATACCGATACTCCGGCATCCCGGGACATGCACCCGCACCATTCACCCTGATGGTGTCTAAAGGAATGAAAGTACTTATAGCGGATTAGAATACATTTAAAAGCTGCTTCCAATAGCAAATAAACCTACCCACCTATATGATGTTGTGTTTGAATCTGCCGAGTTCCTAAGCTTTTATAGGTGTGATTTTTCGCTATTAGTGAATTAAGCGACTGCGACTTTTTAATCACCATGATTTTTCAATGCTATGGTGATCGCTGTTTATAAGTCACAATTGTGGAAAAACTTTAGAAAATGCATTAATTCAAATTCGTTCATACATGTTTTTTTCAAATGCCTGTTTCTTATCCTTCTTCTTGTAATCCTTTTTTATGTGTCCAAGATTAAAAGTGCTACCGAGTTGATCAGAACTTGGAACTAAAAAACTCTCACGCTGGTGCATAAAATTCCTGAAATTTTGGAACAAATTTATTAATCGCTCAGAATTATTTTTTACTTGGGTATTGTTACTAAAGTACAAAAACGACCAAATTTGTTCAATTCTTGTGCGAGTTACATATTTCCGGATACACTGACCGCTACAAAAGTGAGAATTTCATTTGTAATCGCTCACTTGTGTTTGACGATTGGAGTTAAGGGGACTTGTTAAGTAAAGTGCACAGGGAACGTGGCGAGCAATGGTTCGCCGTTCAAACTGCATTTCACCATAGCACAATTTTGTATTGACACGCTAGATGAACAGCGGTAGCTGGTCTCTGCATTGCAACTGGCGCTTTTACCGTTACTCCTAACCTTAAAAACTCCATGTTATATTTCAGTTTACTAGAACTTGTGTTTGGCCATTGGGATTTATTAGAATTTGTGTTGATGATAGGGGAAAATTGTGAACACACTAGAATATTTCATAAAAATAATAAAAAATCCAGTTTAAGCAACGGAACTTTTACAAATTGCAATTAGGAAAAAAAATCAATTTTGCAACTGGTCACCGCTAATTGATGACAAGCGCGCGCGTTTACTGCGGACTGGACCAAAAATGTCATCATCAGTAGATATGACAGATATGTCGAGCCCGTCTGTCAGGTTTTATTCAAATAATTAACTGCTTCTGTTGGTTTGTTCGCTGTAACAAATCCATTGTTTTTTACTTTGTCGCGTTGTTTATACAAAAATGAAAATTTATAATTTTTACAACTGACGTCAATGTACGTCAGTCATATTTGACACTTGTGGACTAGAGATTCGCAGTATACAAACAGACGATGTAACGTGTAAAGGTCAAATAAAGATTCCCTCAAAGGAAATTATTATTTTTATTCAGTAAAACAATGATTAAAAACAAGATTGGATGATTAATTTTGTGCCGCTTTGTACAATACTCGTTATCCAGATAGACGCGACATAAAGATTACCTTAACATTGGACTTATATATATAGGTATATATTATATATATATACATAATTGGCTCGTACACCTTTTTGGGTGTTTGGCCCAGCTCCTCCTCCTATTTGTGGCGTGCGTCTTGATGTTGTTCCACAAATGGAGGGACCTACAGTTTCAAGCCGACTCCGAACGGCAGATATTTTTATGAGGAGCTTTTTCATGGCAGAAATACACTCGGAGGTTTGCCATTGCCTGCCGAGGGGCGACCGCTATTAGACGCATGTTTTTCTTAACTTTGGTGTTTTACCGAGATTCGAACCGACGTTCTCTCTGTGAATTCCGAATGGTCGTCACGCACCAACCCATTCGGCTACGGCGGCCGCCAATTGGACTTGGCTAGTTCAAAAATGTACTTATTGCTCTTACACGAAAAATTTTTACTTAATAAGATAGCCTTTTAGGAATTGGTTTGTTTAGCAAAACATTTTTTGTTTTAAGATACATGCACGAACGAAAATTTCGTGTAAAAAAATATATAAAGATGTCTAAATCTTAGCCCCGTGAGAGCAGGGCTGCTAAGGAGCAGATACTGAGATAATTTCAGATCATCCTCCAAGCAGCTGGCGCAAAAAGAACTCGAAGTTATGGCGAGCCTCACAGCAGGTAGTGTTCTGTAAGAACACTCACGAAATTCGAGATTTTTTCAACATCAGAATATCCATCGAACGAGTATTATTCACCCGTAGCTAAAAGGATTTGTCGACCTTACACGTTTCTGTACTCGCTCAGGGCTCGCTGAGTTGACGCGAAGCTCAACCTTCCAGGAGTAGGCAGCTGGTGGTCACGAGGAACCCAGTTCTTTCCTTCCGCGGGGAAACTACCTCACAAGTCCCTTATATCATCCAGCTCATCCTATTTCGCAGCTTCCCGCAATGCCGCTTTGACCAGGTATCCTGAATCCGGAATCAAAAGAGTCCGCATGCGATCGAAAGTGAAGTCAGGCATTTCCTGACCATTTTCCTAACCATCATCGATCCAGCCCATATATTATTTCGTGCACAGTTAATACACAAGTTAACAGCCATCAGTTGACTTCTTTGATTGCGGCTGTTTCTGATCGAGCCACATTACAGTGATCCAGTAACCTGAACTTGAGTCTTGATAGTTACTACAAGTTTAGTTAGTTTGTAGTTATAAAAGCAAAAATATTTTTTTTGGAGTCGGAAAATTTAGAAAAATCAGATTTATGATCGATTTTATCGAAACTTAGGGTTTTTATTTATATGTGAAGTATTCGCTTTGACCTTCACATCATCTACAACAATACTTTGCTGATTTCGCTCAAACTTGAACTTTGATTTGTTCTGTGTATACGGAGTGGATAGCCTATTTGACGTACCAAGTCTATAAATCTCTCTTGCCAACAGGTGATACATTGAACTAAGTAGGCAATTGAGTGGTATAGTCCTCTCTCGACAAACAAAACTAACGACGTTCTCATAACGCTCTCCTAATGCCCAGCGGTATAGACGTATGGCGCAGATTATGCGTGGACGATGTTTAAAATATCCGTTATTGATGGCAGTCGAGTATCGCAGTGTGTTGACACAGAAAGATGTATGACGATATATGACGACATGGATGATAGCGTAGCGAATAAGGATCCAGCGGCTTCGTTGGCTGGCTGATGTCGTCCGAATGGATACAACCGAAGCATTTGAAAGGATTCGAAACGGTACAAGCTGATGGCAGCTGATGAGGATGAGGAAGGGCACCTCTGTGTTGAAAATATCAAGCTGGAGAAGGACTTGGGTTAACATGGTGTGTCCTACTGGCGCCGGTAAGCACGAGAAAGAAACGACTGGCGCCCTTTGTTAAGCACGGCCAAAATCTCGTAAGCGGTTATTACGCCATTCAATAAGAAGAAGAAGTCTATAAATAGCAAACCTCGTAAATTTTATAAAGAGTATAATTTTAAAAATCTGTATTCGTTTTTCTTTGAAAGCAATAACTCGGCAAATTTTGCGGTCAGTCATTACTCATCATTTTTAATACGCGATATGCAAAAGTAGATGAGCAAAGGCAATGTAACATTCTGCAGATTGATGGATAACACTCGTTTAACTAAAATAAATATAAACAACTAATAAAATCATAATGGTTATAAAAAATATAAAATTTTTTCTCAGTTTCCTTTTTTTAGCTTTGCAAATTCGTTTGAGTCATGGCAATTTGTATTTATTTTTAATCCACTGCAAAAGTTGTTGGCACAGTTTGTATGCCGAGCAGCATCAAATGGCCAGTGAACGTGATTGCTGTACAAGACGCATAGCAAAGCAATAACAAAAAATGCAGAAAATTTATATGTATGTAGTAGAAAATGTTACTTGTGCAAGAGTTACTGAGAGCGCTGCTGTAACCGTTTAAGAGGATTACCATTATAATATTTATGCTTATTTTTATTTTCAGAAGCCGATGGCCTATGCTGCTAGTGCTGCTGCCTTTTTATATTTGTATAACTTGTTATTATACAAATTTAATAATAATAATAATAATAATAATATTTTCAGATTGACAAGCTTCACTCAATACCAGCAAGCTCGAACCGGGCAGTTTGCTAAACAAAATAAACGGACAAGTGTTGTTGCTTGTTGCTCTTCGAGAGCAAATGTTACTATGTGACATAGAATTGGCGAAAGGTCAACTGCAATCCATTATGTTATGTTGTTGTACCTGCAAAGTTGTGGAAAACTAACATCATTATGACAAAGTGGTTTGCAGTAAGTGGTCTTTTGAAAATCAACTTTATTCTTGAAATTATTATTAAATTTATGAATATTTTTATAATGATGCTGCCATTTTCAACTTAGTGACAAAATGCTGGTAAGTGCCCACAAACACTGTCGGAAAATATAATAGAAACA
>JAYXIM010045269.1:0-18450 GCA_037575425.1 Anastrepha fraterculus | reverse complement strand
AGGTCCTCAGTATCAATCAAGAACGAAGGACCAAAGTATCTAAGCCTAGTGGCATACCACACAGGACAGAGACGGAGAAGCTGTCTAACAGACTCTTTCCAGACTCCAAGAGATGCCCGCCATTTGCAATCAAGCGTCAACCCCACCAAGAAATTTAATAAAATAATATCGGAATAAACTCACTCTAAATTATTATTACGCGTCAAAGAGGAACGATAATCTCACCCTTCCATGGTCACTTCAATTCTAACCTCATTTTTTTATTTATTTTTACTTAACTACTGACATAGTGTAGTAGCACCTACCGCTTTTAATAATATAACAAATTAAATAAGCTAGAACTAAAATAAAACTTGATAAATACAATGATATTGGGTATGGGAATAAGTTTCCGCCCTTTCTTAGCCAAAGTTACGAATTATTTAAACAATTAAATAATACATGATATTATGTGAAGTATGTGACATTGGAAGGTTCAACTTCACTCCACCTCTCAGGCGGCATATGGACTCCTCCTACAAAAAATTCGAAATCTTTTAACTTGATCCATAATTTGAGCTAGTTTGCGATGCTCTCGTAAGAAGTGAACCGATGGTAGTCCGAAGGGGAAAGATTTCTCAATTCAGTCCCTCTAAATATTTCTGGACCAATGTAGCAACGTGTGACCTGGGGTTGTCATGCAGCAAAATCAATTTGTAATGTCTGCCGTCCCATTATTGCCGCTTTTCTTTGAGATCTTGATTCAAACGCATTAGCTGCAGTCGTAAACGATCGCCAGTGAATGGTTTCAGATAGCTTAAGGTCTTGCTTCTGGACCATTTCCATTGCTTGCAAACGTTTACCGACGAACTGTAAACATCCAACTCTTTAGACATATCATCAACATGCGGTTCGACATGCGTTTTCATCCAACAATTGTTGTAGTTGAGTATCTTCGAGTTTCGAATTTTTTTGGTGCCCATTCGCGATCTTTATTACTCACGTCGAAATTGCCACTTTGGAAGCGTCGAAACCATCTTTACCAGCTGTATTTGATGGAGCATGATTACCATACACATTGATCAATATACGACACGTTTTAGCTGAACTTTTCTTTAAAAGGTAATAATGACGCATGACTTTCCGCAAAGGCTGCTTTTTTGCGACGAACGTAGACATTTTAGACATCAACTAAAAAGGATCTTTGCGCTTCAAACGAATGTCAACTACTGCGACCGAGACCTCACATATGCGCCTTCAAATCACCAGTATTTTACCAGAGCGAACACATCAGTAGCGGTACCTCTTTTACGAAGGCAGAAACTTATTCCCATACCCACTAATTACGAATATTAGCGAACTAAATGATGCGTTCAACAAAGAAGATAAATGATATTTAGTTATGGAAAGATCTAGCGATATTTGAGATCTCATAAAATTCGCGAAGAGTTCGAGCAATAGGTGCACTGGACGCAAAATTTGTTATGAATATCATGAGATAAAAAGATAAATTACAGCGACATAATTGACATCTGCACTAAAACGATTTTAATCTAATTAATAGCTAGCGAGTTGTAAGAGAGAAATGGGACATAAAAATTTAAACATCTTACACCAAATTTAAAAAAAAAATTTTTGTACCACTTATATTCTTTTGATGGCAAATTGGTGATAAGACCTCCAAATAATTGAAGCATATTTCAAGAAACAATAAACAAAACACAATAAGCAACAATTTAATCATGTAAGGGTCTGAGAAGTTTGAACTAATCTTCTTCTTCTTCTTAATTGGAGCGAAAACCGCTCACGCGATTTTGACCGAGGTTAACAATTCGTGCCAGTAATTTCTCTCTCCACGCAGAGGAGGCCTTCGTCTTCCTCTACAATCACCAGCTGGTAGCGCAACGATTACTTTCAAAGCTGGAGCACTTAAATCCATTCGGAAGGCATGACCCAGTCAATGTAGCCGCTGGATCTTTATTCGCTGCGCTCATAAAGCTCAATCGTTCCATCGGCTGCGATATTCGCCGTCGCCAATGTATGAAGGTTCAAAAATCTTCCGCAGAACCATTCTCTCAAACACTCCAAGCGACGCTTCTTCGTCATCGTCCACGCTTCTACACCATGCGTTAGGACACATGATGAGAGTCTTGTTGAGTGTTAGTTTTGTTCGTCGAGAGAGGAACTAATACGTCCAACAAAGTCCAAGATCTAGTTTGACTTTGCGATAATACATCTGATATGACTTGAAACAGAAGAACTAGAGTCAAAAATTACTCCGCCTAGGGTCTAAGCACATCCTTTGAGTTTCTAATTCACAATTTATTTCTCACGGTTTCAAACAAACGAAACCTCAAAAAAGGACTTTACGATTGGCATAAGTTAGAGGGCTATAAATGTATTCTGCGAGTAGCTTTACCATTAGTGCTTGATATCCCTGATATCTCTACAACGAAAAGGAATATTCTGGGCAAAAAGGAAAAACTATTTTTGTACGGATTCTTGACTACATGCGTAAACCTTATTATCGAACCGTACTGCAGTATCGGGCTTAGTCAAATTTTAAAAAGTGTATAATTGACTAAAATTAAAAGTAAGAAAAGAAAGCAAAGAAGACCAAGCAACCTTTGCTGGTTTGATTGCCATTCTGTCCAACGAACTGTACGTACACAGATAAAATACACTGTATATAGAGCGTCATTTTCTCAGAATATCATCTGTATTTCTAATGTATAGCCGGCCTGTTGCATATGGACAATTAAAGAAGTGTGTGCTATTTTGACCAGCTTTGGCTATTTTCCTTTCGTTTATTTAGTGTCTATTACTTTTTTATACAAAAACCATATAACTAATTTTTTCAAACTTTGTGCAAAATTATAGAAATTCTGCATATTCTCCCCAAAATTTCAAACTCCGTAATCAGGAATTTTTGGAATAAAGCCCTTTCAATTTTAGTTTCATTAAATGTAATTAAAAAAAATTAAAACTATGAAATAGGTCAGTATGAAGAACTTGGGATATTAAAAGCTCGGCCGATTTCTAAATATTTCAAGGTCCTGGGTATATTTAAATTGCAGAAGGAACACCTTGCTGCCCTGCAAAGAAAGCATAGCAACAAAATTCACAGAGAATATGTTGCGTCCAAGCCCCCGACTGGGCCCCCTTTTGAGTTAAAACGCACAAATAGTTAAACGCCAATTTTCATCTGGAAAGCCGCATTGATATCAGGTAACACCAGAAGGCATAAATGACAGGCGTGCTCTGTTTTTTAACTTTGGTTTTTAACTTAATAAAAAACACTTAAACGGGTGACATGAGCAGCATGCACGACATTTTAGATTAAAAGATAAGAAGCCCCATATGTGCTTGCTTGGATATGAAATTATAGAAAAAGCTTTCCCAAAACTAAAATTTGTGTACTGAGGAGGCTTTCATTTGTCTTTTGATATTAATTCAGCCGCCTGAATGGTTCAATGCGGTCTAGACCTTAACAGCGTTTTTATTAAATCTTTAAAATATTTGCATTCGACAAGTGTAGTGATTAATTTTTGCGGAAATACGAATATCTTGCACGTTACTTCAGCTTATTGGTAACTAGTATTAAGTACACAAATTTCAAAGATGAAAAATAAAATACTTGCATTTATAAAACTGTTCAATTATTCCAAAACGCCCTCCACCCCCTCCCGCAACATCATTTCATAAAAATTTGTCATAATTTTTACTTGTAGTCAACGCCAACATAGCGCTTTAAAATTTTCAAAAAACAAAAAAAAAAAAAACAAAAAAAACATAAAACATAAGCGCCCACAAAAGCTGCTGTTTTACTATTTATCAATCACCACTTAAACAACACTTGTAGACGAAAAGTAAACAAAACAAGACCAATCATAAAAACGAAGTTTCATAGTTTTTCTTTTTTTCTTTGGATAACAAAAAAATTACATCAGTAATTACTCATTCGCGCTGTTGAAGGAATGTCGTACGCCACTCATCAACTCAACTGCTCCACCTTACTGCCTCGTGCAACTATGCAATGATGCCACTGCTGATGGCGCTGCTACTATTTTGTTGCCTCCGGCCGCTGCTCTATTGCTTTAGTATATAACATAGTTAGTGCGCGTTGCCCCTGACATTCACTATAACGCTGCAATTTATTGTTTCAGTTTCGTTGTCTCAAGCACGTCTTGTGCACCACTAGCTGTTGGTGTTTTGTTTCTATTTTTCTATCTCACTATCCAACTAGTTTTTGGATTATCGACTTTACATCTAATATCGTCTTAGACTTAGTCTGCTTGTACGTTGTCGATTTTACTCATCAACTCACCAATTCACTAGCCCACTAACTCACTCACTCACTAACTTGTACCAACAAATCAAACTAATCTGTATCTGTATGCGTAGCCCTTGACTTTTTTCTTTGGTTTTTCTACGGAATTTTGCTTTTCGTTGCTGTTGTTTTAATGTGATTCGTTTTTTGATGAGCATCATTGTGATTTGATTTGTTTTGGCTTGGGTGGATCTGGTTTTGGTGAAGATTTCTAGTAACTTAACATAGTTTTTAGTATTTGTTTAGGTATCGGCTTGATTTGTTGTTTTAATTAAATTGCCTCGAATACCTTAGCTATAATTAGCTCTTTTCGAGGGCGTTGGCATCAGGTTGCACTTGGTCGTACAGTCAATTTAATAGTCAATCTTTTAGTCTTGTACTCAAATAAATATGGTATACTCGTACCTTGGAAAAGTGTTTACTTTACTAAACACGCATACAAGTACACAGGTCAACAAAACCTATTTTTCTTTTAAATTCAATTTTTTTTTTCAATGGGCACCATTTCGATCCGATAAGTGAGCTCTGAAGTTTTTAGGGGATAAAACACCTAATATGCTTAGCGCAATGAAATATAGGTAGAACAAAAGCAACCTTTATCTGTCTTATAATTACTTAGACAAAACCAATTATATTCTGATATCTAATACCCATTAGTCAAAATTCCTGTTTTCCAGTGTATTTCATAAATAATACTATACATGAGTTTTCGACAGACATTTTTTAAGGTGCGAAATATGAGATACGTTGGGTGTGCAGAGTTTTTATAATATTTATATGTATATATAAGCATAAGCGCCTCTATACCTCAGTTGCAAGCTCCTTGCAGAAGTCTTTTATTCCATTACTCATCAAATAACGGGTGATTTTTTAACTATTATCTTTTTAAACAGTTGGTTTAAACAGCTGACGCATGTTTCGCGTTTTGTTTCACTGTCAAACATCTTCAGTTTGGTCTATAATTTAACCATGAATCATCTTACAAACGAACAACGCTTGCAAATCATTGAATTTTATTATAAAAATGCGTGTTCTGTTAAGAAAGTTTAAGTTGGCCGAATATCCACTTTTTTATCGAAAAATTGTTTTCAGCGACGAAGCTCATTTTTGGATCAATGGGTATGTAAATAAGCAGAATTGTCGCTTTTGGAGTGAAGATCAGCCAGAAGAATTGCAAGAGCTACCAATGTATCCAGAAAAGGTCACAGTTTGGTGCGGTTTATGGGCTGGAGCTATCATTGGACCGTACTTCTTCAAAGGTGCTGCGAATCGTAACGTAATCACGTAACTGTGAATAGTGAGCGCTACCGTGAAATTATATCCAACTTTTTTTGCCCAAAATGCAATAGCTTGACTTGCATGACATGTGGTTTCAGCAAGACGGTGTCACGTGCCTCACAGCACGCGTAACAATGGACTTGTTGAGAGGCGAGTACGGTGAACATTTTATTTCATGTTCGGGACCTGTCAATTGATCACCCAGATCGTGCGATATAACACATTTAGATTATTTTTGGTGCGGCTATGTTAAAGCTCATGTCTATTCAGACGAAGCCTGCTTCAATTAACTCATTGGGAGACAACATTAAAGCATTTATATGTACATGTGAGATACCGGCCGAAACATTGGAAAGAGTATGCCAAAATTGGACTAAGCGGATGGACCATGTTGAAGCGCAGTTGCGGTCAACATTTGCATGAAATAATCTTCAAACATTAAATTATATGGACTGTACTATCGATTTAAATAAAAATTTCATGCATTTTTCTAAATTTTACGTGTGTATTTTTGAAAAACTTTCCTATAGCTCTTAAAAAATCACCCTTTACTAAGAACAATCTACAATGCGAAGTATATTTAAATATATATGTTTATGCGATTTGTGTGACAAGCGAGGCTGTTAAAAACTTGTTTGATTAAACGGAGTAAAATTAATTATACCGAGCAACTTTATTTGACAAATTTAGCAGTGATAAATAGTTTCATGATGGATGTACCAGTAAGATGTTAAAGTAGAATTACACAAATTTTTAACTCTAGGAAATGAATTCTTCATTAACATGCTGAGAGTTTTCTTAAAGGAGTCTAAGCTATTCTATGTCACAAAAAATGTGTTATTTTTGACAATTTAAAAAAAAAACTATTTGAATAAATTCATTTTGTTTCCAAAACCACCGGTTACTGCAAAGTTGAAATAAAACGGTGCACGAATGTATACAAATAATTAAATTCGTGTACATTAAATTGTCCAAAGATTACTTAAACAAATGTATTCCTACTCATGAACTCCATTGGAAACTCTAATAAATATATATTTGTATACAGGGTGCATGCGGCAGTTGAAGGCAGGCATATTTGCAGATATGACTTCCCGAAACCATTCCTTTTTTTTTTGTGCGCTCTTTTTCAGATAAGGCATGGAGGACTGCAACTTAACTTTGGAAATACAGGGACAGTCAGTCATCGTCGCTATATGTGCAAATCATATACATGTCATAGAAATCTTTAATTTTCTTAAATGCGCCCGTTCTCCCATTATTCGTTCATAAGGTTTATCATAAGTTAGAAGCATCAGGCGGCGATGCAAAACTCAAAAAACGTTCTGAGACTATCCGATCTACAGAATTCATTCAAAAAGTGCAAGTGGTCATAGATGAGGACCCACTAATAATATCCGATATAAATGCTACATTATACGCAGCAATCAGTTTATGTTGAAACAAACACGAGAACAGCGAGTTACTTGATCAAAATGCCTTCTAAACAAAATTAAACATCCAGAAGCGCCTGAGATGTTATAACAAAAAAAATTTTACCAAGACGAAACGACTAACGGCAGAAATGACCTGAATGGCAGGTGGCTATGTTCCAATACTAAAAAAGTTCAAGTTGTCATAAACATGAAGTTTCCAGTCACAGTTATGGGTTTAGGTGTTGTGAGTATCAAAAGACATATCATACCACCGCACTTCTTTACTCAAGAATTTCGAATGAGTTCTGTTGCACATATCGGTGGTAGTAGTGCAACCCTGGTTCCCATACATCTTTCAGCAAGACTCTACTCCTTCACACAAAGCGATGACGACGTAAAATAAGATGGCTGGAAATTTCCTTGACCACATAAGGCCAAACTTATAGCCGCCTAACTCCCCATGCCGTAATCTCTTGGATTACTGCTTATGGGGTGCAGTAGAGCGTGAAACCAATAACGCCATTTCTTCTCTGAAGGCTGCAATTAATGCCGTTATGGTCAATATGAGATAAGAAGAATTTGCCCCAGAGTGAGGATTGTATAGTTTTATAGTTATATAATAAATGAATGTTGTGTAAAAATTCGAGAAGTTTCATTAAATTTTGCTCAAAATAAAAATAGTTTTACTCTGAAGTTGTACAAAGGGAAGTATCAGTAGATTTCATTATTTTGAATTACTATCCGTCTAAGAATTATTCACTACTGGCATCTAACGTCCCTTTTGCGAGACTCTTTATAAGGCCAGAGCTATGCCATTACATTTTTATAAGAGCAAAGTAGCTGCCTCTCGATATATATCTGACCTCGGAAAGTCACTTTAGCAGCGTTGCATAGGGAATGTTTTATGATGTTATAACAACAACAGCATCTTCAAGTGCTTCAAATACGGGTTATGTAAATAAGGAAAGATCAGAGAAGTGGAATTTGAAGAAATAAAAAAAGCTTGTTTCTAAAGCGGTCGCTCCTCTGTAGCCCGTAGAACCTTTTATACTCGTACATATGGCTTTTTCTGATTTACATACAGATATTGTTATTGATCACAGTTTTTGAACTATAAGTAGTAAGTGGCAGAGGTATATAAGCACTTTCGAAGGATCCCTTAGTAAATGAGCAGACTATTTTCTCTACTGAGGTTTTCAAATGTGTCGGGCTTGACTTGATAGAAAGTAATTAGGTGATTAGAAAGGTATTAGAGAAGTGACGCCTAGATGTCAGGAGGGAATAATTCCTAGACGGCTTTGTTCGTCATCTTTGACATTCGTCAAAAAGAAAGATGTACAATTTTACCCGATAGAACAACGCATCAAAATTATCAAAACTTATTATGAAAACGGTCGATCTTTTAGAACAATATATCATAAAATTCGTGCAACTGACATTTCTTCAATTCAAAGGTTGGCAAAAAATTTCAAGAAATTGGTTCTGTCAAAGAAAGATAAAGGACTGGCAACCAGAATTTTCTTTTTTTCACTAAAAACCGTCTTTAGTAGTGAAGCTCTTTTCACAGTGGGTGAATATTGCCAATATTTCCGCCTCTGGATAGCAGAAAACTCTCGTATAATTTCCGAAAAATCATTACATCATTACCCAAACAAGCTGTCATTGAACATCGCGGTAGGCAACTAATTGAAGTCTTTTGTGGCCTGGGCTTGCATAGACGATGTTTATTCTCAACAGAATGGAGCCACAAATGTAATTGTGACATAAACTGGCCACCCAGATCATGCGATATAACTCCACGGTGGGGTATTTGGAAAACTAGAGTGTCTGTGAATAAGCCGAACAACTATTTCACAGCTGAACAACATTCGGATCGGAAGTGCTGAATTTAATGCAATAATAAGTGAGGGAATCCTTGAGTAAAGCCCGCAAGAACCTAATTTTTTACATATTTTCTCTTAGAACAGCATCTATTTCTTGAAAAACCCTTTATAATAGTGAATATGTTTCCAGCCAACAGCAAAACTCTGCCGTAGTCAGATGAAACAGTAAAATAACAGAAAGAGTATTTTTCTAATACCGGTCGCCCTTCAGCAGGCAATGGAAACCCTCCGAGAGCGTTTCTGCCATGAAAAAAAACCTCATAAAAAACCATTTACCGTTCAGAATCGGCTGCAAACTGTAGATTCTTCTATTTGTGGAATAATATCAACGCACACACCACAAATAGCAGGAGGAGCTCGGCCAAACACCCTAACAGAAGTGTATGCGTCAATTATTACTTTTTTATTTTATTTTTTTTTAAACTCTGACAAAAGAAAAGCTGAAAGGAAGCGTGACATAGAAACATAAGAGTTTTAATTGAGACATAGATTTGTCTTTCTGTTGGCACTGTGGACAGCGCAGTTATGCCTAATCTAAAATTTTGTGGGAAGGTTTTTAGTATGACAGTGACCAGGCGAATCAGTTGGCATGGTAAGTTTAGTTCAGTAAGTTGGGATGGTACGTACTTCACTAATTCCAAATTAATTGCAATAGTCCATTTTCTAATTTGTGCCGAATTTTGATACAATGCATAATAAGGAATAAATATGGAGAAATAAGGAACAAGAATAAGAAGTATGTCCCGGTCATGCAGGTTTCTCGTTTTATCAAAAAACAAAAATCCTGTGAACATATCACAGCATTTATGAGCATCTCAATTCGAGTTCTTTGCTTAAGTCTTTTGAATGGATCATTGATAACTGCTTTTAAGAATTTGTACATTCAAATAGCTCATATAATGTTTATGGCGCTGTATAGAAAGTGAAACATGCGCCAAGCGAATTCTTTTGTTATTTAACATCGCCATAAAGGTACCATAATGAGTATTTTTCATGGCAAGCTTTTGAAGCGCTAACGAAGAAGATGCCAACTAGCCTTTACTAAATGGTGGAAAAAGTATGATATTAAATTTATATTGCCGCGAGGGATTAATTTTCAGAATTAAAAATACTAGTCAAACTTGTTCGACTCGTCTGTTGTAGAAGAAGTGTCTAAACAATTTTGTTTTGTTTTATTATTTTATTTGCAGGCATCCATACACACATACATCAGTACCACATTAATGGGTTTATATATGTATATTGTTTGTAGAAATCTTTGAAAAACTATGTATATTTTTGTTTTACGAAAAAAATGTGTTATAGGTTTTTTTTTGTTAGCTTAAGACAATTCAGGCATGTTGTAATATGTGATTAGCAGCAAACACAACAACAAAGGGAATTTAACTTACCTACTAAAAATTCAGTACAATTGATATTTATGCTTTTTACGGTGTGAGGCAAATTCAAGTTTATTCATACATTTTTAAGTCGTTATTATAAGAAAACTTCAAATTGCTACTAAACAATTCTTTAGCACATGATACGAAGAAATACCTTTTGCAGCAATAAATATGAGCAGCCTGAAGATGAACCAGCAACAAGAACCGGCAAAGACGAGTATCTAGAAACCAGAGTCAAAGCAAAAAAAATTTAAACTCAAGAACAACAAATACAAATCGTTTCTAATATTGCTGCTGAACTACGGTGATTTATCACTAAACCACCTCGAGCCAAACCATGGTATTCAACACGTGCTTCGAGTTGAGGCGCGCAAAAAGCAAACAAAAAAATAAAAAGTTAAATGAAAACAAATTTAATGCTGTACCTACGTGCCTACATACCATGAAGTATAGAAAAAATCATATATGGAAACAAAGCTTTTTGATTGATGAATAATTTTATTTGCACAAGATTTAAATTTTCGATGTGCTAACCGCGTCGATATATATACATATACAAATCCGTGCGTTTTTATTATTTTCTTATTCTTTTTCACCAGAATGGACGGTTGGTGCGGGACCTCTATTCTTACTTAAGGAACTCAATTCTAATGTCTCTAAGAAGGCATATTTATTGAAATAAATACAATAATATTATGACGTATCCGAATAAGTAAAAATGTATATACATACATATTTATATGCTGATTTTATATTTTATTTTATAATACTATTTTATTGTAAGCATCTTATTAAGGACTCACTAATCAGTTCTGTAAATCAAAGATGGATTAGTATCAATCAAAGATTAGTTACGTTAGTTTCACAGGTGAATTGCTGGGCACCCATGGCCAAGGCCAAAGTCTACGTCTGTCCAAGAATATTATAAAATTGGGTGGACTTCAAATTCCAACCTTAGTAGGGGCCCTCTCAGGACATTGTCTCATAGGACATCATGCAAGGAGATTAGATGTTTACATGCATGATTTGTACCGTAGCTGCAGAAATAAGGAGGAGTTGGAAACAATTCAACACATGTCCGGCTCTAGCCAGAACCGATATTTAAGATCCTACTTCTTAATGAATATAGATAATCTATACACTTTATGTATCAACACCCTCTTACGCTTTGTCAAAAGCTCAGGATGGACAATCTGGAAGGGGAAATGTAGCCCAGCCCTTGCGGTTCTTAACGGACCCATTTCGTTGACTAAGTGGCATCGCTGTTCCTATGTGCGATGCGGCTGCCAAACTTAACCTAACCTAGACTATTTTATTGCTTCCTTCAACTTCAACATTTTCGATAAATTAATTCCTCCTGCGAATCAACGCTTTGACCGATTCTGGTATATTACTGTCAGACTCAAATAAGTGAAAAACAATTCAAAATACAATTCTGTGCTACTGTGAACTGCTACACTAACAACAAAATGCACTTCTGTTGCGCAAATTTTGACGATTTTCCTAAATGAGAGCTCTCTTTACAATAACTTTATCAAATTGTTAAAAACAATTTTCCTAACGAAAGATCTGTTTTAAACGAACTGCGTTTACTGCTTACTTCCACTTTGCAAATTTTGTACTTAAGAGAAGAGTATTGGCGTTTCATAAGAATTTTAGGTATGTTTATACAAATGCAAGTCAACAAATGTTTTACCGCAAATTTATAACTCATATTTTATCATTTCATATATATTTACTATGTATATTTCTCGATTTTTTAATATTTTTTATTAACATAGAAAATTCGTACTTAAGTCAACTCCTTTGCCACTGCGAGTGGCTGCGATCATGCCGCTCTACGAGTTTCGTAGAGTTTACAAAAATTTAACGTGCGATGGATTCAAGAAAGAGCTTAATCGTTATTTCTTCATGGATCTTATTTTAATTAGATAAAAAAAAGGAATTGGCGAAAAAATCACTATTATCATTTCTTGGCACAACAGTGAGTTTTTGTTGCTGCACGCGGAGCCTCTGTACATCTCGATCGCTTGCGATTTTTCTCTTCTAGTTCGCCGGCCCATCTTATTCTCGGTCTTCCTCTTGCTCTAGTTTTGAACGCTCTGGCTTCTACAATTTTCTTCTGCGCGCTCGTACCACCCAACTTAACCGGTGCGCTTTGATGAAACGTATAAAATTTCGCCATTTATAAGCTCGTTCACCAAAATTTCTGAGTGACGAAAAAATTCTTGAAGGAAAACTAAAAAACGGGACTTTTGGCGAAAAGGATTCCCTTCTCCTCCAAATGCCCAGAATTTTGAATGCAGTTGGTATAATCATCGTCAAAACTATATATTTTTCTTGTTTAGGTGATTCAGTTTTCTTAGTGCTTCTATGAAGTTTGAAGTGAATAATTAAGCTTCCTGAAAATGGATTTTATGATCAGATCATTTTATGTGCTTTACATTGTTCCTCTTCGCAAATCATAACCTGTTTGGTAGCTTGCTCGTTTTTTTGAGCAGCAGTTTTACTAATTTCTGACTCCAGGTCTACTCAAAAGTCCTCCAAGATTCTCTAAAACCATCAGTGCTCACTTTGCCTTCAACTAAAAATAAATATAAAACTACCATTTTCTTACTGAATCCATAGAGAGTAGCTTTATTAACTGAGCCAATAAGCTAATCCTAACTTGAATAAGTTAATACTTTAGTTTTTTCTACTGCCTAATAAGGAAGTTTCTTTGAAGTGTTTTCTACTTCTTACGGCAAATCTATAATTAAAATTTGTTATTTTATTGTACTAGCTGCGGTGGCCGCCGCAGCCGAATGGGTTGGTGCATGACTACCATTCGGAGATATGTACATTAAAATCTTCGCGCATGAAATACCAAATGCTACAAAACATATTTTACTAATAGCGGGCGCACCTCGCCAGGCAATGACCAACCTCCGAGTGTACATACTTCTGCCATGAAAAAGAGCCGGAGACGGCTCAAAACTCTCCATTTGTGAAACAACATTAAAACGCTCACCACAAATAGAAGGAGGAGCTCCGCCAAACACCTAAAAAGAGTATAAGCGCCAATTATATGCATAAATATAAATGTAATTAGTTAAAGACCATGTTTCACTAAAGGTTTAATGATATTGCACAGGTTTGGCAGTAGTTTAGTGGTAGTAAAAATGCAAAATCCTTTATCACAGAAAATTTCATAAGAGTGAAAAAAAAATTAACTATCACCAAATGTTTAATGATAGTGCAAAAATGCCACCCCTGTTTCAAAATTGTATTCCAACCGGCACTTTGTACATTGAAATGGAATAAAATTCAAAACTTGGATTAACACAAAAACACATAAACTCCGTTTCGTATAGGTGTATATGTAAGCCTAGTTGCGCAGCACTTTCGATTGTTGCTCGTTAAACTTAATCATACACCATCTTTCTGTATTTTCATTTTCATTTTCATTTGCTCAGTTTTGTTGATTTTTTGTGAGTAACTTCTTTTTTTCTCTTTTGTGTCGCTTATTTTAATTTCGTAGAACCAGCTTTAGTTGATGGCATTCAACCATAAACTTCCTCACTGTAATGACGTAACTGCAAAAGACACATAATGTGCAAACACAAACACGCTTTGTGCGTTTGTGAGACGCCGCTGCCAGCGAAACTACAGCCGCAACATCGATATCAGCATAAATATAATATTATCAATACTAACACCAATAGCGAGCTTACCTACCCATCGCTACGATATTGGCGGGCCGTCATTTTGGCCTCTGTTGCGGCATAAGTTCTTAGCCACCAGGGGTCGATTTAGTGCAGGCATATTTTCTGCTTCTGTCATAAATTTTGGGCTTTACACGCCAGGTTGGATTGCGATGTTATATAAAAAAAAAATATCCAACCAGCTTTTTTCGCATTTATCGTTGTGGTTTCTGCCCGGTCACTTCTGGTTACAGCAATTGGCCATTAATTTTTTGTGTCAACATCTTCTTGTTTCTACTTTAATGGAATTTTCTTCTTCTCATGCCATAAAAGCCTGTTTGAGTTGGCATTGTGTTCGCTGTTGCTGAGGCAACTTTTTTAAATTTCAGTTTTTATATACATAAATATATTGCTGTTATTGTTGTTGTGGTTGCTGATTCGAATCTTGGTGTAACATTTACGATTTCAAGGTCGCCAGACAGCCACTCCACGACACCTTTAAACCATTCATCTTCACTCGCTGCTCCAACAGTTTCATTCTCCTGTTTCTTCATATCAAATTTACTTTTAATTTTGCTTTCCCTTTCATCATCTTAATCTACCACTTTTTCACAATTGCTGATAGATGTTCAGCTCATTTACTTAGCTCTGCTCAAACAATGTGTTGCCGTTTGGAATATGTATAAGTGTTGGTCTTAGCTTGGCAAAATTAACCATTCAATGCTAATTGCAAATTTTATAATTTTTACCACCATCGCAGATTTATATGAATGTAGTTTTATATGATTTATTAATTGTGCACACACACACACGCCGAACATAAACATTTACATATTAATCAATATTTGCGAAATTGGTATGCGATAAAGCAACGTTAATTTGTATTTTTTTGTTTTTTTTGTGCTCTCTTCACCTCTTCCTCTTCCAAGTCTTCACGGTTTGTCAAAATTTAGCTTTAGCAAATAACTTACGCGGTACTTTTTTATTGATGGATTACATTTCATTTCGCAATATGGTATGTATGTCATTTGAAGAAAGGTACTACAGGGTCCGCCACTCGAAGTGTAACCAATTAAAAAGGCCATATATTTAGTTTATTCAATTCAAAGTAAAAAATGTGTGAAACATAATGCAAAATTAAGAATCAATTAACTTTTGCTCGATATGACCACCTTTTGCCTTGACTATGGCCATGAGACATTCCAGAAACGAATCGCAAGCTGCCCGAATGTGACTTTCAGGTATTTTGGCCCACACACGGACAATGGTTTCTTTACAGCGCCTCGAGACTGGTGAATCTTTTATTTCGGACCTTGCTCTCCAAAACAGCCCAAAGAGAATAATCCATCGGATTCGCGTCTGGTGAATTTGAGAGCCACTGTGCGGGCGTTATGAAATTCGGAACGATGTTTCTTAGCCATTCTTGGTTCACTCGAGCTTTGTGCGACGGATGCAAGTCTTTTTGAAATGTCCATAGTCTGGACGAAATGTTTGTCCATCCGAGGCCTCAAAGCACCCTCCAGAATACTTTCCCGATAATATTTCGCATTTACCTTGACGCCAGGCTTGATGAAAATGATTGGAGAGCGCCCATCTGCGGTTAAAGCGGCCCAAATCATTACCTGTAGCAGGTGCTGCCTCCTGGTGGCCAATCGACGACTCAAATTCTCATATGAAAGATCGGTCAAATAAATCTTATCTTATTTTTGGAGCTTACGAATTGTCTCAAGTCTGACTTGTTGCTGCTTTGATGTGATATCATGCGCCTTTTGGGTTTTGTAAGAATTTTCTAAGGTATGATATTTTCAGTTCTTTCGCCATTTGATTGGCACTTCGTCGGGGATTTCGCTCAAGACGCTTCTTCAGTTTTTGAACAATTTCACGTGACGTCGCAGTCTTTTGAGGAACACCTCCATAACGTTTCGCTATGCTACCAGTGCCATTGTAACGTGTAATGGTGCGATAAACAAAAACTTTATTTTCTTTAAGGTGCTCGAGCTCACGAACAATCGCTGGTTCTGATTTTCCAATAGTGTACGATAGAAATCCATTACTGATTTTCTTTTTTCGCGTTTACTCTCGGCAAAATGCTTCCGCGCGCTTTTAAACAATACTCTGAACTGTCACTTAGCCAACGCATGCACGGGCATCAGCTGCGCGAGCTATCTGAAGTTGGTTACACTGCGAGTGCCGGACCCTGTAAACTTTGTTTCAAATAACGGCAATAAGACACTTTAATTGAATCGAAAAAAATGTTAGGATTATATACTTATGTATATATATTTGCCCATAATTATGAAAGTGGTTTTTGTCATATATTTCTTGTTTCGAGATATTTAAGGAATTGCATTTGAATGAATTCAAAAATATGTTTACTTTATGCGAACTTTTTACTTCAAATCTTATTAGTATTATATATATACATACATAGAGGTGGACCAAAAAAACCGCAACAACGCTAGAAATGATTCGGAAAGTGAAGGCTCGACTTGCACGAAATCCACGTCGAAGTGGAAGAAAAATGGCCAAAGAACTGAAAATATCGCAAGACAGCATTCGACGCATATTGAAAAACGAGCTCAAGGTCAAGGCTTACAAGTTCCAAAAAGCACACGATCTTTCACCCCAGCAAAAAACAGTTCGCTGCGAAAGAGCAAAGGAGTTGTTGCGCTTGCACGAACGGGGCGAATTTCCTAACATTGTGTTTTCTGATGAAAAAAATTTCCCAATTGAGCAGTTCACAAACACTCAAAACGATTGTGTTTACTTGACCGAACGCTCATACGAGAATGTGAGCCTACGTATGGCCACTCGAAGCAATTTTCCATCGCAAGTAATGGTTTGGGCCGCAGTGACCGCTGATGGATGCTCTCCAATCGTTTTTATCGAGCCTGGTGTCAAAGTGAATGCGACTTATTATCGGGAAAATGTTTTAGAAGCTACTTTAGAGCAGTGGGCATGCAAACATTTCGGTCGCAGATCATGGACGTTCCAACAGGACTCGGCACCGTCTCATAAAGCTCGTGTGAATGGTTAAAAAATCATGTTCCACACTTCATTTCGTCCACAAAATGGCTTTCGAATTCGCCAGACGCAAATCCGATAGACTATTCCATCTGGTACATTTTGGAGAGCAAGGTGAGGACTAAAAAAATATGCCAGTATGGATGCGCTGAAAAAAGCGATTATACGAGAATGGGTCAAAATACATCAATATCACATTCGTGCAGCATACAACTCATTTTTTGACCGTTTGAAGGCTATAGTCAAGGCAAAAGGTGGTCATATCGAGCTTAAGTAAATATATGTTAAAATTGTAAGCCAACGAATCATGACAATTTTGTTCTTGAAATCAATAAAAACTAATTTCACACAAAAAAGTTATGGTGTTTTGAATAGGTAACACTTCATATCGTTCACCCTGTATAATAGGCGCTTACACCCTTTTTGGGTGTTTGCCGCTAATATTCTTTTTGGGTGTTTGGCCGAGCTCCTCCTCCTATTTGTGCCGTGCGTCTTGATGTTGTTTCACAAATGGAGAGCAGATATTCTTTTTCATGAGAAGTTTTTTCATGGCAGAAATACACTCAGAAGTTTGACACTGCCTGCCAAGGGTCAACCGCTATTAGAACAAACATTTTCTTAATTTTGGATTCGAATCTACGTTCTCCGTTTTTCCGAATGGTAGTCAAACACCAACAAATTCGCCTACGGCGGCCGACTTATTAGTCTTGATTAACCGAAATTTATTATCAGTATAAAATTTCGCCAGACGGTCAGTCATGTCAAGTAGTATCAGTTTTGTGCATCTACAGCCTCTCTCAGCCTGCCAAGCTCGCTTGTGGGTTTGAGTAACCCGTTTACTAACCGTGGCTTTGATGACTGCAGAAGAGAGCGGTAGAACGGGTGCCAGGCCAAGAAAGTTGGTCTCAGAGCTAAATCTTGCTAAAGAGTCAGAGATCTCGTTACCCGCGATACCCACATGTCCCGGGATCCATGTTAACATCAGGATATTATGTCTGCCGACATAGTTTAACCTAGATTTAGATTACCCTTAAGTGGGTTGAAGGGCTCTCTAAGTCCATGAGCGCAGTTTTGCTGTCGCTACAGACACATACAGATCTGTCATCTCCATCTTCCAAAACAAAGTTTATCACTTCTTGAAACAGCATATATCTTCGACTGTAATTGTCTTAAGAGGAGGAGCTCGCTTAAACACCTAAAAAGGGTATATATATATATATAAAGTGTTTCTGAACCAAAAATCACGGTCATTCGGTAGAATGGAATGATCCGATACCAGAAATGTGTGTCTGTGTGTGTGCATTTTTCATCCATGTCAATGCTACATTAATGTCACGATTTTGGCCTGAACAAGCATCCTATGAGCTATGACGTGTTTTTGAGTAGTTATATCTTCATGCGCACTAAAATGCATGATGTTACTTCCTGCGCACCTCTTAAAGCTGTCATTTCATCCCATACATACATCTTGACATT
>JAYXIM010045268.1:0-169512 GCA_037575425.1 Anastrepha fraterculus | reverse complement strand
GATTTTTATATACGTAAAGTGATTGGCTTTCAAATGTAATGAGTTAAGTTTATATCACAACAAAAACTAACAGATAACAAATAATTAAGCTCAATAACACTTAACAATCGAAAGCTTGCCTTGTATAAAGTTTCCGTATTTATTTCCTAGTTTAGTTACTAAAGATCATAGCTAAAATGTTAGACCAAAAGCTTCATATGAGAAAGTTAATTTGAAAGCTTCAATTTATTTCTTTGCATATCTATATGTTTAAAAGTTCAGGCATAGCTTTAAATAAATAAAAAAGTAAAGTATACCCGATGCTCTGAAAGCGAAACGTTATTTCGTTTAGCAGCATGGTTTTATTAGTCAAATTTAGGTATTGTTGGTCCCCTGAATTCAAAAACAATATAAAATAATAAAAATAGGTGTTTTTTTTATTTATGAAATCGCTTCCATTATACTTTGCTGAGGTTGTCGAGAAATTTATCAAAACAATCAAGTAATGCAATTGCCTCATATTATCCCCTCAAGAAATCTCGCGCAGTAGAATTGTTGTTTCTACTTTAGCTTCTCGCACACAAGGAAAGAAATTAAAATATTTGTTAGAAATATGTTTGTTGTTACATTTTTATATTTATGATAGAGTTCAGTTATTTAGCTCACTAGTTTACACCAGTTCGTTAAATCTTTAAGCTCATAGTTCAATTACCTCATTAAACTATTGATCAACCCATTGAATTGCGCAACTAAATCATAATTCACATAAAACAAAAACAAATCAACTGACCCACGAAAATGTAAGAACTTTAATATTTTCTTAATTAAAACAATCTGTAAGTTAAACATCATCTAAAAAGTTGGATAAAATCAAGTTAAAAATTTTTTGTATTAATCAGTGCAAGACTTTTTTTCAAATAAAGACATTTAAATGTTTTGCATATTGTATTTATTTTATAAATTTAAAATGTTTTCAACTGTATCAGCCTTTTTATTTAAGAAAAACATAAATTTATTGCTTCATGTAAAAAGTTAATACAAGCGAAATGCCTTTGAAAAAAATACTTCAGAATGAAGCAAAATAATAGTCAAATCATAAAAAATGCAGGCGAAAGGAAAAGAATACGGTGATATTTTGTTGAAAATCCTATTTGCTTTATTACTGCTGCATAGCGCCCGTGCACCCACATTATTAAACCTCTACAAGGTTCAACAGGAATGAATTCCAATGCTGTCATGGCCTTTTCAATTAACTTATCAAAATTTATGTTATTCCGAGTTCTGGGTGCATTTTTTACGTCATTGCAGTGAGGTTCTATTGGATTTAAGTCAGCTCTCGAATATGCCCAATCCAGAACAGAGATCAAATTGTCTTCGAAAGACTTTTTTGCAACACAAAAAGTATGCTTCGGATTATAGACTTGTTGAAAATTCCAAATCACCAATAAATTCTCTTCCGCAAAAGGTAGCACTACATTTGAAGTCTCTGAACCTGCTTGATCACATCCATATAACCTTTAATACCATGAATTGACCCGACACCGTTCACGAAAAGCAGCCAAGCCCCATTATTGAACCTGCTCGTGCTTTATGACTGGTGAGACGAACTTGGGGTAGCATGCTGCACGTGTTGACCCCCGCACATAATTCCTATCATCTGGCCCAACTCTATTTGTTTACGTTTCATCGCTGAATAAAATATATTGCTACAGATTTTGATATATGCTCTCAAACACACTAAATTCAGCGTTGTCGTTGCGATGCCGTTACTAATGACTTCTTTCGAGGCAGTCGGCCATGAAGTCCTGCTTCTGCTAATCCAGGCGCAACGGTTCTTTTCATTATTGGCTTTTGGTAAACAAAAATTTCTGCTAGAATCCTGTTTTGGCAATCTAACGATCATCCTATTACTCTGGCTAGAACTCTGTCGCACCTTCTTTTTTTTGGGGGGAAAGTTTTCTGCTGTTTTATAGACAGGAAAATATTTCAAAGCATTAAAAACCATCGTTTTTGAAATGTTTAATTGTGTTGAAATAACTCTGTAGGTTAATCCGGTTTTGTAACTCTACGATTGTTTTTCGAAGAGCTGGGATGCAATTTTTCACTTTCGACATTATTGAATCCTTTCAATTAAAGTATAAGTCCTACGATTTTTGATAAACGCCTTAGCCAGTGCTCACTTTGGATAGCACTCCTCTTTTGGAATTGGATATGAATAAGAAGAGATGTGAGTTCTCGAAGTACCGTTATATGGATGGTAAGCGCCGTTTTGATCTGGTTTCACAAATTTTCATTAGCAATCTTGTCTGAATAAAGTTTCCAAGTGTCATTATGAAATCTCATTTAGTTCCAGATTAAGGCTGACTGTAACTAAGTTTCGCCAGGCATCTCTGCTTTGCGCGATGCTACATCAAGCGATGATAGGGTCGCCTCAACTTAGTCCTTGAATCGGAGGCAAGGTCCTCTCCTACGTCGTTGTGCTCTAACTTGATATCTGGTTGTGCGGAGAGTTTGGGACCCACCACATAAAAACACCGATTCCCGTGAAGAACAACAATAAAACCTCTGAAACCACTGCGCAATACCTATATGTATCTCTTAATTATTATTTTTTTTATTTATTAGCTTCTGTTTAGCAACTTCACACTTCATAATGTGCCATAGATACTCGATTGAGCATAGATCGGGTCAATTTCCAAAAGTAGTGGTCAATTAAAAACAAAAACATTAATCGTTTTATACATTTGTTTAGAATTACTAGCTCATCAACTTACCAACAATGCATGCACCGAGTCATCCTAGACTATCAGATAATACGCACTCGAATACATTTTTACTTCACATATTTTTAGGCATTCATCATCTCGTTAATACAGTGTAGTGGGCCGACAATTTAATACGTTAAACAATCCCAAATCATTTGAAGCTTAAGGATGGCAACTATGCTTAACTTTCTTCACTATGCAATGAAGCCTTTCACCGCTTGTACGAGGCACGAAAAGTAAATTTTGTGTGCTTTAGAAAATAAATTTCATCTGAGCATATGATCCCTGAATCCAATTTTATTTTATTTGTTTTTTTCGTTTAAATAAGCATATTTGTTCATTGTTTCTTCGATAAAGGTTTTATTTCCGAGTCTATTTGATGACATTGCTATCGACGTATTTTAAAGTACCTCGCAAATTTTGGTCTGCCATCTGGTCCAAATAAGTTTATTTTTACCTCGTCTGCGTAAAGTACGGTTCTACAAAATGCTGGTGTTCTATGTAGATGGTCACGCGCAAACTGTAATCTCTTACTTCTATTCCTTGTACTTATGAAAGGTTTATTACCGGCTATTCTGTCATTTAAATTTGCTTCCCTCAGTATTTTCGAAGAATTTCTGGATGGCAAGTCTTTGACCTTAACTTTGAAGCGCTTGTTGCTGGTTTTTCTTCACTTTGCGCACAAACCACTGGCACTCAGTCTCTGGGAAAATTTTATGTGGGATCTGCCTTCGCGTTGCATACATATGGAGTTCAATAATGTGCTGAACTGTTGACGAACTGATTTATTTTTCCCCAAACTAGCACCTAACAACATTCGATACAATGCCTTCTCTATGTAAAAACGAAACTCTAAAAATTTGTCACTAACTCCAACGCGATTCTCGCTATTTATCAATTCCTAGGTAATGGAATAAGTCTTCATATGCCGCCCATCTAAACGATTTCCATGATTTTCTCGTTATTTTTGGCGATTGACATTCTAAAGTGTGTCTTATCTTCTCACTCGATAAATATGTTAGCAAACTTTTTTGGCCACCTACTTCGCATTTTCTTCCTTGTCATACTGGTACTGAAGAACCTATTCAATTTTCTTCACGCACAGTTAGAAATTTTTAATTTATCTTATATTTTGAACTACATTTTTTTTAATATTTCGGCCCCAACCGATAATGAAGCGCAATTGGATGAATGGCATAGGAATGTAAAAATTGCAAACAAACTTTCACATTTATACTCGTATATACTCGTATACTGAGTACTTAAAGTGATATAATAAAGTTTGAAGAAAGAGAACAAGACATTTTTTGGCTTGGACTACCTCGCTGTCTAGCAGCCATTGTATCGTATCTCATTAGCATTAATATGCATTTCAAAAAATATTTTTAATGAGCTTTTAATAACTTTATACGCAGACGAGTATGTACATAGGTATGTATATACGTATGTGCTTTGGTCCCACTTACATAATGAGGGGTCTGATTATTGTTTGACAGCACGAGGTTATCATATACAAATATGAATTATCTTAGTTCATATGAAATATTTTGCATCTACTAATTTTCGTATTAAGTAAATACCCATATTTTTTCATTCGTGTTGACCCCTTCCATATTTTAGATAATTGCTTTTGTTTGTTTTGTGTTAAGGTAATCAATATATTTGGGTATATACATCGATTTTCCAAACAAAAACCAGTCAGTCTTAAGCCATTCGCTGCGCCTTATGCGGAATTGAAAACTCTTAGAATATGACTCAGTTTCACATGAATTGGTCGAAGTAAGCACAAAAGCGGCTGAAATTCCCCAGAAAAAAACCCATTACTTTCAAAGACATTCATTTGATTTAAATACATATATATATATACATGGGATTTTTATTTATAGTCAAACCTAACAGTAATTAATGTATTTCTGAATTCACTAAAATATAGCACTACAAATTTAATAACAATAAAAACACAATGATAATAATTTGCACGAAATGCTCAGTTAACAACAAAATATACCGCTAAAATACTAAAACACAACAAAACACATACCTCTTCAATTCAGTTCAACATACATACATAACATAAATACAGACGCACAGCCTTACATATGAGCGCCTGTGTGAAATAAAATAAATACCTTTATCATAACAAACAGAAATACCTTAAAACTTTTGTACAAAATGCACACAAAATAGGTCAGTATACCAAGGGGTCAGCGCGTTTGTCAGTTTGGCTGCCTGTCATGATTTATGGACGCTTACACATACTCATATACACCCATTAGCTACTCCTCTGCTTTTCACTTTTCTGCCTTTCTATTCCCCCACACATTGATGCAGCCGTTCAGCCTGCCAACGATTGCAATGATTTCGGTGATAATTTACGATTCTTTGCATTGGCTCTGGCACGCATACGTAGAGCCGTACGTTCCTCCGTTGCACGTTTATCGGACATATAGGGGACAGTGTTTGGAATGTAGCCGACCTCAGTGCGGCGTGTACCGTCGATCAGTTCGTAACTGCAATAACGTAACGAAAATTAATTTAAACAACATGTGTATGTGTACGTATGTATGTGTGGGTTAACAAAAATCCTTTCATTCTCTGAAGTGACAGCACAGATTATGTAATGGGTTATGGCTGATGGAAGCAATTACTTACGAGAAGCGGTAACCATCTCGCGTAGGCACATACTCAAAGTCACCCAGGTAGACTTTTGGCAAATTTATTGCCAACAACGGATGGCTGGTGTCTGTGTTGCGTCTGTTGTTGATGTTGTTATTATTATTGTTGTTGTTTATGTTGTTGTATCTGTCGAAGTTGCCATTATGATTATTGTAATTGCCGTGGCGATTGTGGTGTTGTTGTTGCCCATACGGATAATACGCATCACTACAGATGAGCATGAATGTGGCCAGCGCCAAGAACTGCAACTAAAGGGAGAGTATAGAAATATTTTATTATAAACATAATTTAGTCAAGTTAAATAATGAAAGTAGTTGAAAACATTTATTTAAAACATTTATGTTCCCAAAAATATTGTTTCCCTGAGCCCTAAAATAATACCACAAAAGGCGTGTCAAATTATTACACGAAAAAACACGTTCCTTGCTTTGCTTCCTAGTTTGCACTTACAATTTTTGTTTCAATCATCATGCCAACAATTGCAACTGTTCCTCTGCGCTGCTACAAACAAAATGATTGCAAACACAATCACAAATTTGTGTTGTAGCCAAAAATTCAAACAGCCGTAGCGCAATTCATGTCTGAGTGGTTAAATTTGTACGTTGTTTGTTGGCGCAGAAGATAATCAAAACAAAAAATGACCACCAGAAATGCAGACAATAACTCAGCGAATCCACAGCCATAGAATATACAGCAATATTCACTGTTACCACAGTTGCTGCTGCTACTGAGTCAAAGACGACCATAACAGAGTCTCGCGCAAGAGCACTTTTAGCTTTATTTGTGATCAATGTGTTGTTGTTGTATTATAAGCATTGTAACTTCTGCTGCTGTTTGTAACTTAATTGAACATTCAAGTTCGTTGCTTCAGTCTTTTGTTTTCCGGCTTAAGTTCATCTTTCATAGGCAATCAATAAAAAAAAATCAATGCAATCGACAGACGCCACTTAGTTTTATTGCTGTAGTTCAAGTGTTTATTTTTTCTTGGTATTAAATTTGTGCACTGAATATACGCATGTATGTGTGTTAATACCTCAATGCTTGTAAATGTGAGCAATTTGTTTGAACATGTGTCGCAACAGTACAATTTGCTGAGTGCGTTGTTCCGTACCCATCTTGACCATCACTAAAGCCGCCATTAATTATAGAGCTGCCGAAACTCCAACACATTTGCTTAATTTTAATAAAATACATATAGATAACTTAATGCGGTTCAAGAAAGTTCGTCACGTCCGGGGAATTTCTTTTCGACTTCTCCAAATACGTGCGTTGAGTGGCTTAAAATGACTAATAGTATTTTCATATGAGTTTCTTTTATTTATTCATTTAGTATTCAGCTCAATGTCATAAACGCTTGATTCTTTAATTATATAGGAATAGTGCAAATCTATTAGCATAGGAAGCAGCACCAAAATTTCGGAAATGTTTTATGATACGACTGTTTTTTTAAGCAAAACACAAAAGGCTTAATAAAATAGTCAATGAAATGGTCAATACTAAGATCTAGCCCGTGAAGTATATCAAATTCCGACGCATCCATTTTACTAAGCGCGCCTATCACATATCATTCTCATAATATTTTCAAATAACTATATAATGTTCGCCCAAAGGAAGTTGTTGTAATAAGTAGGCAATTGAGGCGTAAAATTCTCTCTCGACAAACAAAACTACATAGAGTGGGCTCTCATCATGCCCGTCCTAACGTATGAATGATGACAATCTCCGATGAGGCGTCCCTTGGAATGTTTGATATAAAGATTATGTGGAAGATTTTTGGAACTTTGTACGTTGCGACTTCAAGTACCATAGGCGATTGAACGAGCAGCTGTACAAGGCTTACGACGACATAGACATAGCTCAGCAAATAAAAATACAGCGGCTTCGTTGGCTAGGTCATGTCGTCCGAATTCATACAAACGATTCGGCTCTGAAAGTATTCAATGCGGTACCAGCTGGTGGTAGCAGAGGAAGAGGAAGGCCTCCTATGCGTTAGAAAGATCAGCTGGGGAAGGACTTGGCTTCACTATATGTATCCAACTGGCGTCGGTTAGCACGAGAAACAACTAACGGGCTTTGTTGAACTCAGCCAAAACCACGTAAGCGGTTGCCACGCCAATCAATACAAGGAATGTTTCGAAATATTTGTAAAATCGTATTTATGGTACGATGCTACGCCCAAACATGGTGCACGTGCTGCTTACCACCTTATTTAGATCTAACATAAATACTAGTGATATCGCATAAAAACCACGCCCACTTTTCATATGACTACTTATTATGACTACATTTCCGTCCGTCTCTCTGATGTTACATACTAAAACTTTCATTGCTTATGAGTTTACTTGATTCCAAAAATTAAAAGCCAGTTTAATTTAAATTTTACTAAAATATATGCAGGAATATGTATAAAGCTCGGACCGAACTTGTTATGTTTTATATCTAGTTCTCGCGTTTCCTTTCACATTCATTTTCCAGCGCACTTTAGCCTTTAATTTAATGCCGAGTATGAATTCGATGAAACGATTGCAATTGATTTTAGTATAAATATGAACAATTTCTCAAAAAGCAAGAACTTAAATAGGCCGTGCATAGACATACTTAGTTTTTATCCGCGACTTTCTGTTCCAAGATGTTTTTGCGCTGACAGCATCTTTCTTGCTGTTGCATTTGCGCGAATAAATCATATGAGAAGTTCAGCGTTTTCCAAAACCACTTGTTGCACCATGTTGAAGCAAATTCTATGAGCCCGGAATATATCCTTAAACCTACCTTTCCAAAATCCAGTATTGAGTTCGAGTGATATCGAAGGCATCAAAGTATTCGTGGAACTTTATAACAAGCTTGCAAATAAACACACTCAGCTTTAACACATCGGGGCATAGATGGGGTTTCTTGAAATATCTTGATCACCCGATAATATTTCTTCTTGTGTAATTAATATATATTCTGAGTATGTAACAATTTGCCATAGACCTTAAATACAATTTTTGGGAATACATCTACCCAGCGAACTCATATTTTCGAAAGTAATTTAATAATTTTAGAAATATGAACCGAAGCAAATTGTGAGTATGTAACAAATCTAATTAAAAAAATTCATTTTTTTATTCATATCTACTCCAGCAACAACCAGCGGATATGTTTCGGAGCATAGCGCGTCAATTTTTTCACAAACAATATTTATTTTTAGTTGGTAAGAACCCAATGCATGAAATATCTCGCACCATAAATAAGATCATTAGGTATGTATCAACACCAACGCCTGATAGTATACCCCTTATTTTTTATTTTTTATTTTTCAATTCAGTGTCAAAACGTTTTCAAAATAATTAAAATTTGGGAAAGTGTCCATTTCAATTCTCGAATACATTTCATACCTACTTAAATGTTTGCTGGGATTGAGGATTGAGTTGGTATCACTTACGCGCACACATATATAAGTATATATTTTGAATTACATTCATATACTTGTACATATTATAAATGGACTTCTGCAATACATTCAGTTGTCAGACTGAACTTAATAAAACTTTGATCTTTTCCAGTTAGTTAAGACAAAAACCTGTTATGAGCTTTTTAAGCTCACAGATGTTCATTGACTAGCTTTTTGTATTTATATCTTTAATTTTATTATATTTAAAGCTGTGTGGCTAAATGATAATTATGAATCAATCATTTATACATCGAATATAAATATTATAAATTATAAAGCTAAATTTGCATTTCTTCTTGAATTTGCTAAAATTTATGGTCATTATGGTCATCATTGGTGGTATTCTAGTGACCAATCGTTTGTTTCGCTTCGAACAAATTGTTTTTATTGGCAGACTAATACCGAATGCTCACTCTTTCGTCGGTGTTTATGATCTTATAGACATTGATTTTTTTGACCAACCGATGACGAAAGTAAAGTGTTGAACTTTTATCCATTTATATGGGGTCTAATGACAACAGATATGTTTCTCTACTAATAATCAATCAATACCTGCGGATATAGCAAGTTTAAACATTACGCACCTGGTGAATTGCACCAGCAGATTGAAGTGGTTTACTTCTTCTCCCCGTTTCGGATTTTGTTTTATTTTTCCAACTACTGTATACTGCGATGCCATACAAATTTGATTCTTTGTCCAAGTGGGCCCCGTTACAGCAGCCAGTTATTCTAACTTAACCTAACCTCCTAATATTTAATCAATAGTTTCTGTATGCTAGTGGAGGTACTGTCCAATATTGACTTAGTCTTACACTCTGTCACGTGACGACCTTTCATTATAAGTTTCTGCACCAATGTTTTTTAACAAATAACTGTTTTGAATGACCTGTACGAATTTCGTCCATTAGCGAAAAACAATCAATTTTAAACCCATTTTGTAATCCTTAGCCCCTTTAGTTTAGAGTTAAAAAAGCCAATTGACAAAAGCGAGTTAAAATTCTTAAACTAGCAGAATTAAAGACTAATTTAAAGCTCCAAACACCAATTACCTTTAGAGCTTAAGCATTTATATGAATACGCTATGCGATATACGATCTAGCAAAAGTATTGTATCAAAGTTTGCTTAAGTTAGCCATTAAATGAGCCGATTCTCAATATTTTCCATTTTTTAGTTCAATCGGGAATAGAAATTGGAAATGGAATTAATGAAATGTTAGACATAGAAATAAAAAATTTGCTGTTATACTTGGATCTCACGAAGCGGAGCAGATTCGAACAAAAAAAAAACACAAAAAACAAGTCTCTAATTAGAATTATTTCAGCAGAAATACTCACCCACTTCAACAGGAACAACAACAACAACAAAACTTATTTATGGTTTACTCTCATTGATTGCTAAGTGCAAATTCCTTATTGTATTTTCTAAACTTTTGAACGCTGCCTTCGAAAGTGGCGTAAGTATTAACCGCGCACATATATTTGTATACATACATACATACAATACAACAATCTAAATAAATTGCGTTATTACAACTTAAAACTACATACATAAATATACTAGCCTACTGGTAGTGATTACAATAAATATAATAAAGTTAAGAATAATACGATCTAGTTTTGTTGATATTGGCATTTCATTAGATTTCATGCATAGATTTTCGCTCAAATTTTATCACCCCGTAACTTGCGCGCTGTTACATAGGGTTGAAATCCGTTTTTGTTTGCCTTATAAAGCACAGTGTATTCATAGCCATCGGCAGAAATGAAACTATAGCCGCCTCGATACTCCACAGGTGTCACAGTTGTTGCAGCAGCCTTCTCATTCTTCTCATCATCATCATCATGAACTACTTCATTGTGTGTGTTATTGTATTTTATGTCCTCTGTACGCGATTGGCCATTCTCTGTTTTGAAGCTGTTGAAGAGAGAGAAAATTATGAATATATTCGCAATTTGTTTTAGAAGAACTTTTTCTGTTAAATATTTTGCAGTTAATTTTAATATGAAAGGCAACGCAGGAATTTTTTTTGTTTATTGTTTACTGTTTTTTTTTTGTTTACTGTATACTCATTTGTGTCAATAAGAGACTTGAACAGTTCGGTTAGCTGACGATTATGAATAAAAACTATAGTTATGTTGAACTAAAAGAACCAACCACCTGCTTTTTGCCAACGAAATGATATCATAGCCCAAATATAAAAAATTATTTATATGTCATTAATAGAAGAGCGAGAAAATAATTTACATAATAAGAAATTTGTATCCAGCTGTAGCTTATCATTAAGAGAAAGAGCACTAAACGAATTGACTTCGTTGTTATTTTCAAATTTATTTATTGTATTTTATTTTATCTGACTCACCCGAAGTGCAGCAACTGCTCGCCATTGTCAAGGTTTTCTATGACCATCGCGTGTATGGATTGCACCAATAAAATTAAAGCGCAGCTGTAAATCTGTATGAATAATACAAATATTATTGAAAACAAATATTGAGTAGCTAAATTAGCATTAATTATTTTTAGAGCTTACACGTAATTAACTAATACGTAAATATATGATATATTATACTACGTGCTAATTTAAATTTAAAGCCTTATGTAATTCTAATATTAGCTTTTGAGTACTTAAAACGCAGTATCGGTATAAGGTTGTTTTTATGTGCTTCGTAATCAAAAAATTAAAATTTATTAAAATATATATAATAAATGCAGAAAGTGGCGATGGATAGGTCACACATTGAGAAAACCACCAGATACCACCACAAAAATGGCACTGGCCTGGAACCCGCTCGGGAGCAGACGTCGCTGTCGACCAAAAAACACTTGGAGAAGGTCGATGCTGCGCGAACTAGGAGATGCCGGCATCACATGGGACGGTGCAAAAACAACAGCACAGAACCGTGTACGATGGAAGAGTCTTGTCGAGGCTCCCGAAAGGAGTGAACAAGGGAAAACAATATATATATACATATACATATACATCTGTAAAACTGCTCATGACATCAACGTCAAAATTGTTCTAATGACAGTTCAATATATTGTTTATAAGCCATCAAAAGCATTTGCGTCTCAGTTTTGTTTAATTTTTTTTCTATGATGGAATTCAAACGTAATAGTGTGATTGCGTTATATTTGGCTGGAAAATCACAACCAGCCATTGTTCGTGAGCTCAGTCACCTCAAAGTAAATAAAATGTTTGTGTATCGTACTACAAAACGTTACAATGATACTGGTAGCATTGTAAAACGCTATGGAGGTGGACCAAAAAAACCGAAACAACGCCAGAAATGGTTCGGAAAGTGAAGGCTCGACTTGAACGAAATCCACGTCGAAGTGGAAGAAAAATGGCCAAAGAACTGATGAAAAAAATTTCTCAATTGAGCAGTTCATAAACACTCAAAACGATCGTATTTACTTAACCGAACGCCCATACGAGAATTTGAGCCTACGTATGGCCACTCGAAGCAATTTCCCATAGCAAGTAATGGTTTGGGCCGCATGACCGCTGTCCAATCGTTTTTATGGAGCCTGGTGTCAAAGTGAATGCGACTTATTATCGGGAAAATGTTGTAGAAGCTGCTTTAGAGCCGTGGACAACAGGACTCGTCACCGTCTCATAAAGCTCGTGTGTACCAAGAATGGGTAAAAAATCATGTTCCACACTTCATTTCGTCCACACAATTGCCTTCGCATTCGCCGGACGCAAATCCGACGGACTATTCCATCTGGTTCATTTTGGAGAGCAAGGTGAGGACTAAAAAATATGCCAGTATGGATGCGCTGAAAAAAGCGATTATACGAGAATGGGCCAAAATACCTCAAGATTACATTCGTGCAGCATGCAACTCATTTTTTGACCGTTTGAAGGCTATAGTCAAGGCAAAAGGTGGTCATATCGAGCTAAAGTGAATGTATGTTAAAATTGTAAGCGTTTTTTGTCTTTGAAATCAATAAAAACTAATTTCACACAAAAAAATTATGGTGCTTTGAATAGGTATAATTGGCGCTTACACCCTTTTTGGTTGTTTAGCCAAGCTCGTCCTCCTACTAGTGGTGTGCGTCTTGATGTTGTTTCTCAAATGGAGGAGCCTACAGTTTTAAGCCGACTCCGAATGGCAGATATTTTTTATTAGTAGTTTTTTCATGGCAGACATACACTCGGAGGTTTGCCATTGCCTACCGAGGGGCCATTGATTCGAACGAACGTACTCCGAATTCCGAATGGTAGTAAAACACCAATCCATTCCGCTACGGTGGCCAAAAAAAACTTATTAAACTTATTAATAAATTTATAAAATTAGCATTAGTTTTTAAAACCCTCACATATCACCTATTAAAGAGACTTAAAATGTGATTGTTGGTTGTAACCAGAGTAACCAACATTATCTTCGAGTAAGCAGGGTAAATGATATTTCAAATAATATCAAAATATATCAAGATGTGTCTCGTCTCAGCCGAAAGCCTCTATAGCTAGCGATATGATAATTTTTTATTTATTAATATAAAAAGATGTAAAAATTTAGATTTTTTCTGGTTTCATTATTTCAAAATACGGCTCTTAAACATTTATCATCATCATTATCATCATTTCCCGTTGTAGTCCGGGATGAGTTTTAGCCATCTGTACGTTCTTAACCATTATATGTGAAAAATGGCATCATTTAAATGTCCACATTAGCACTTCTACCTAATTGTTGCGAACGTCGAGATATCGATGTTAAGGATTGTTCAACAACACTTTGCGCTACAACAGAAAGACAGGATTGGTCTGCCAGTCAGGATAGGAAAAGTCCTCGACATCACAAGTTTCTGAATTAAACACAAAAACAAACATCACAAATTTCGCGATGTGTCTTACTTAAAGATAAACCATTTACATAATAAGTTTCAATAATTTGAACGCGTTGTTCTATCGTGTAAAATTGTAGATCGGCCTGCTTGAAAAATATCAAAGATGGCATAAAAAATTTACCATCTAGGAATTATTCACTACTGCCATCTAGGCGTCACTTTTGAAAGACGTTTTATTATAATAACTTTCTATTACCATTATGTATGACAGTAAAATTTGACTTCTAGATTTCCAAATTCGAAATTCTGTTTCCTTTTCTCTTATCCCTTTTTGTTTTTTTGGTTTCCTTTTCTTTTATCTTATATATTTTTAATTTTGTTGATTCTTTCCTGCTACATCAAAAAGAATGAGGACTAATGATCTGCCAATAGATTTACCTACACCAAGACATAACATTAGATAAGATAAGCTCCATTTGATCAAGAATTATATAATTTGCACAGATCGAAATGGTATGTTTGGTCAATGAGTAGGAAGAAACTATTGTTTCATGAACAAAAAGTTATATTAAACTTCTAATATGACGCGAACTCCACAAATTATTCTGTCAAATTCACCGAAGATCGAGTGGAAGTAGTCTTTCAATAGTGCGTCTGATGACACATTATTATTTTTCTTATGGTATTAATAGAATTATTGACTCGAACTAGGCAAATGAAATTATGGCTACATGGTTGAACATTATTTTAGCGCTGAGTACCGAGGAAACATTTGCTTAAAATTTCTGCTTGCCAACCGAGTAGATATGCTTATAAAGTATTTCCGACCATCAAGTCCTTGGTGAGTGCATTAATTATTTAGCAAATATTTTTAAGCAGCGTATTAAGTTACGTAGCTCATTACTTGTTAACAGAAACAATAAACTGAATAAACTGTACACTGCCTTAAAATTTCTCGCATGAGTTTTGTTGTTCAAAGTTAATTAAAATAATAAAAGTGAGTTGATTATTTCATTTGATTGAATTAAATAGTGCAAATATTTTTCCTTTGCAATTTTTTTCAATCTGTAGTTGGGAAGGAAACCCCAAACATCGTTAGTAAAAATTTGCTTAATTTTTGGCTTTTATTCAAACTAAAATTTTTTTATTAAGGTTTAACGTTTTATTATACAATATTTTCTTCTTTACAAGCTAGAATCTCACTTCCCAAATCGAATTTCTTATTTACCCTACTCCCAAAGGATGCATTCACATTTTTTCTTGTTTTTTCGTACTGTTAATTGCCAATTTAATTCCTCATATAATATATACATATATGTATGTAACTATGTACGTATTATTATCATGACGGGATTTTCCACTGCGACCTGAAAAATCTATAGTGTCCCTTTCTTGGATTCAGAGTATTTCTCTAAGCCAAATTTTCAAATAATTTTAGTAGCTACTTCAATAATGGCAGGTTTCCTATCGTCAACAAGCGTTCGTTTTGCTGTTGTCCCATAGGAAATTTTTGTACCGACTCAGGATGATGACTCCGAAAATCGAGTGGAGGTAGTTTTTCAATAGTGCAGTGCGTCTAATGACACATTATTTTTTTTATAGTATTGATAGACTTTTTGAGTCGAACTAGGAAAATGAAATTATGACCACATGGTTGAACATTATTTTAGCGCTGAGTACCGAGCAACCGTTTGCTTCAAATTTCTGCTTACCAACCGAGTAGATATGTTTATAAGGTATTTCCTACCATCAAGTCCTTAGTGAGTGCATTAATTATTTAGCAAATATTTTTAAGCAGCGTATTAAGTTACGTAGCTCATTACTTGTTAACAGAAACAATAAACTGAATAAACTTTCGCCTTCCTTGAAATTTCACATATGAGTTTTGTTGTTTAATATTAATTTTTTTTATATAACTTACTTTATTTGCAATCTATCTACTATAATACAATATTTTCTTCTTTACAAGCTAGAATCTCACTTCCCAAATCGAATTTCTTGTTTACCCTACTCCCAAAGGATGCATTCACATTTTTTCTTAATTTTTCGTACTGTTAATTGCCAATTTAATTCCTCATATAATATATACATATATGTATGTAACTATGTACGTATTATTATCATGACGGGATTTTCCACTGCGACCTGAAAAATCTATAGTGTCCCTTTCTTGGATTCAGAGTATTTCTCTGAGCCAAATTTTCAAACAATTTTAGTGGCTACTTCAATAATGGCAGGTTTCCTATCGTCAACAAGCGTTCGTTTTGCTGTTGTCCCATAGGAAATTTTTGTACCGACTCAGGATGACAGATGATTTTTATGAAAAGTTTTTTCACCTCATAAAAGCACTCGGACGTTTGCCTTTGCCTGGCGACCTTCATCATATAGTAGTTGTTCATATCCTCAGTGGTAATCGAACCCGAATGGTAAACACATACAAATCCTCAAGGTATAATTGTTTCTTTTTAATTTTACTCTTAAAACAATCTTTAATGTAGCGTCAACTATAAGTATAGCCATATGCTAAGCGATACCTTTCCATGTTGCTCTATACAATCTCTTAATCCAAATGTAGTATTGGCTCCTATATTGCCTGCGTTGCTATCTAAAGGATATCCGCTAGTAAAGATGAAATAGATAACATTCGGCAAAAATTTCGCCTTGGAAACCAAACCCTCTCTTCTTGGTTTACAAGTGAGAGTACTAATTATCGTTTCTACAACCAAGCATCACTTCCTCGATTGTTCGAGAATTCTGAACGAACATTTCTTGAGATCCACTGGAAGGGTTGTGACCACAGCGATCTCCTTCAAAACTGCAACTTAATGCTAGCGCAAAAGAACAAGAAAAGTGTAAATTCGATGAAAACGGTCTCAGACGCTTACACAACGTGATCCTTTCTCCATCTTACTACGAAGCATAATACAAAAACACTGTCTGATGTATGCTTTGTTGGAGTTGCATAGATGAGGAGAGGTTTGGCCCAACCTCACAACTACCTGCCCATCACCACCTGCGGTTCCCCCACAGGGACCAGGGCCAATAATCAGTTCCGCAGGAATCAAGAATTGGATCAGCGATTATGTATGCAATTTACATAAAGAGCGATAGTCGGGTCTAGAACGCTACAGAACTGCAAAGTGTTTTGTGACAAGTCCGAACAGAAAACTGTCAAACTTTCTACTAAAACTTGGAAGGAAAGACGTTCGGTTGATGGTCGCTATTATTACAGGACACAACCCATGGGGTCAGCATGTGACCACCATTGGAATCATTGAGGACCCGATGTGCCTGTCTTGCTTGGAGGAGGCGGATAGCACTGAGCACTTTCTCTGTGGGTGTCCTGCCTTTGCTAGTGCAAAGCTAAGAATTTTGAGTTCCGATGTCGTGAGAATGAGTAATATTCGTTCTCTAAAACTAGAGGATATTTACAGATTTGCCAAATAATCAGGAAAATTCGCATAGGACTAACTACCTTTGTCTCTGTTTCTATTATTTTCTTTCTTTTTCCAATACTTTTCACCTTTCCTCCTTGACTGTCTACCCTCTTTCCAGAACTCTAAATACAATAGGCTTTTTAGCCTGAATGTTTTAGGAGCCACCAAATATCTTGGTGCTCCTCGGCTCGACCTTTTCAAATTTCAATTTCAAATTTCACCTGCCTATCATAAAGTTTGCTTAATTGTTAACGAGAAGAGTGTAGTGTCTGGTGGCAACCCATTAAATGAGCCACTGTGCCATCTTATATATAAGTATTTACCCTTTTTGGGTGTTTGGCCGAACTCCTCCTCTTATTTATGGTGTTGCTCCAAAAATAAAGGGACCCACAGTCGACTCCGAGCGACAGATTATTTTTTTATGAAAAGATATTAGAAAAAAACTTTTTATATCATTTACTCTCCTATTAATCTCAAAAGGCAGCCTTTTAAATGCTACTCCATCAGGAACAAGTAAACTATACTATTCTGCCACATATTTCACTAATGCCACAAATTTATGCCACTTATGGTTTTAAAAGTTGAATAATACTGAATACTCTTAATTCTGTACCAAGCAAACTCCTTGAAAACGCAGAAGATAAGTAACTGGAACTTTCAGCTAGATAAAATTGATGTCTTTTGTGAAGCAGAGAAAACTCCAGAGAATATTTTTTTGAATTTTGCTCACGGCCATCAGGGTTGGGAATATCGCACTACCACTAAATTGCACTGCCACTATTTTTAATGGTAGTTAAAATAAGGGTTTCATTATCACTAAATCTTCAGTTTTTCAGTGTTTTAACCATCCGCTTATTGCAGTAATTATTTAGTGCACTATGTCCAATCCTAACGGCAATTAATAACAAAGGTCTTATTTAGAAAAGGTAAAATTTCCAAAAATCACTTAATCACCTATATTCACACAATTACAAAATATTTTCATGTAATGTTACTACTTACGATTTGCGTCTTCATTTTCATATAAAAAATCAATCACTACTAAGAATATATAATACAAAGTTCTAAACCAGCTTGATTATTGTTCTTATGACGTCGCGACTGTAAGTCCGTTCGAGTGTTGTGTTCTCCTTCAATTTTGAAATTCAACTAAACTGTTCCGTTTCGTTAAACGAAAGGTATCAGCGAGGTATATTTGTATTCTCAATAGCTTTTTCTTTATATCGAATTACCGCTTAAATATTTTTACCATGTTTCGTATGGGATGCTTTGTACATTTTGTCTAAAGTATTTCTTGTTCTTTTTGTTTTGATTCTGCTTTGAGCTTATGCTAATGAGCAAAAGCATTAGCGATCCATAAGTCACCAGTGGAAAGATCTTTTAGACCGGCATATCACAATATTTATAGATTACGTCATTATTTATTGGACAAGTTTTCTTAACTGAAACCACTATATGAGAACACGCATTGCAGTGGAGAGATTTGCAAAACAAATAAAAAATCTTTCAGCAGCACTAACTGGTCCGCACGATTTGCAAAGATCCAATTGAACTGCGAAGATTCCCATTCGTATTGTAGAAACACTAGTAAGCGCACCAATACACTTGCTACATATAGCCACCAACATTTGTGCATGAGGGTGGTCCAACTTTTCAGCTATTATAACATTTAATGCCAAGTGTCATCCAGTATGGGGAAAATGCGAAACTTAAGTATGTATATCCTTAATCTCACTTTGGGCAAATATAAAAAATATAAGTAGTGAAATGCTGTTTCGGCCTAACTTTCTCACCAGTTTAGGTGGTGTTTCTTTTTGTTGTCCTACTGCGGTAAACTGCATTGCTTTATAGTATGTCGCCTCCGTATGGTAGATAGTTTTTATGACAAACTTTATAGACTCGGTCAAACTAGAAATAGACTCGGAGCTTTTATGTACATTGCGTGCTGAGTGACAACCTGTGTTACAAACTTTTGTATGCCTACTATAAATACAAGGGCGATCCAATAAGTACCTGTGAGGGCATTCCTGAAGGAAGTTGGTGTTAGCATCATGTGCTGCAATTTATCAAACGACGGCAAAACAAATTTCAGACTAATTGATAGACGTGTTTCGTGATTTTCGCTAGGATGAAAAAAGGACAGCATTCTTCGGTCTTTCGCTTTTTGTTTTTGGATGGGAAAAAATGCGAGAAGATAAAAGCAAAGTTGGATGCTGTCTATGAGGACGCTTCGCCATCTATTACCACAGTTATGTAGATATTGGTTCAACGAATTTAAACGTGGGCAAAGACCATCCGTTTTTGATGAGGAGCGACCAGGACGCCCGACAGACGTGGTGAGTGAGGAAATCATTCAAAAAGTCCACAACATGATTTTCTCTGATCGACGAACGAAGGACGCGAAGTAACCGTAGGTGTGTCAACCGGAACGACAATTAATATTTTACATGATAAGTTGGCGATGAAAAAATTGTCGGCCCGATAGTGACGCAATTGCTCACGAGCAACAATAAGCTGTGGCTGTTAACTTCGAAGCAGTGTTTGGAGCAATTTAAGCATGATCCGAAGGAAATTTTGCGTCGAACTGTCACCGCTGATGAAACTTGGATTCATCATTACACACCAGAAACTAAGCAACAATCAAAATAACGGATTTCTCCTGGTGAATCTGTCACAGTCACATCGGCCGGAAAGTTCATGGCGACGATTTTTTGGGATGCGAATGACGTCATCCTCATAGATTTTTTAGAAAACGCTAGAACAATCACTGGGCAATACTACAGTGAGTTATAGGACCGCTTTCTTTGCTGTTCCACCACAATAACACACCAGCACATTCATCCGAAGTTGTCGCCGCCAAACTGCATGAATTGCGTTATGAATTGCTGCCGCACCCCCGGTATTCACCCGATATGGCCCCTGCGACTTTTCAAATTTTTTTTATTATTAGCTTTTTCATTCTCTTTAATAAATCTCTTTTATAAATCCCTTACATTGCGTCTATTACCTCTATTCATAAGAGTGCGTACAAAAACAACATGGACAACAATTATAGATCAATCTCTAAACTTACTACAATGACATGGCTTTTTGAATTAGCTATCAGAGATACTTCTAATTTTCAACATGGATTCGCTGTGGATCGGCTTACGGTTACCAATCTACCCGTCATTTCGAAGTACCTGTTAAATTCGTTTGAGTTTGTTTATCAAGTGTATACTATACTCACAAATTCCTCCAAGGCATTGGACAAGCATCTCGTAGAATTTCAACGGAAACTTTTTTCTAGAACGCGACCCATTCAGCGTTTGTGTGAGCTATTAAAAGGCAAAAGTACTAATAGTGAATGAACCCCGACAATACAAAAAAAAAAGATGTGTATATAAATTTTCGGTTGTTTCGGATATTTGCAAAAGATAACCCAAAAACCAGATCAGTATAACGGGACTTAGAGATGAGTTTACAAGGAAAAATATGGCAAAGTGTTGGAAACTACAGGCGATTAGAACGCCATGTTTTCAGATTTCAATACTTGCAAAAATGTAGCTTACTTCCGAATAGCAAGAAAATGGTGAGGGTGAAAAAAATTAAAGAGGCAGGAATAAAGGAATGTGTGCTCAAGTGGCAGTGTGATTAGGGTTACCATATTTAAATAAATTGCTGGTAATTTATTAGATGTTCGTCTTTGCAAAATCAATACATTCCTACAGCTGCAAAACTGTCAGTGTGAAGGTGGCATTTTTCTAACGCCATTACGTGTAAAACTAAAACTTCTTTTTCCTTATATGGACCACCCTAGTGCGATCACATAGTCTCAGATAACGTTTTAAATATTTCTTACATTTCTGAATGTATGTAAATCTAACTACTGGTATATATTTATGTAAAAATTTACTGTTTATGTTTTGAAGCTGATACCCGTAATTTATGTCCTATTCGGTACTGAACGAATTTGTATGGGAATCCATTTATTACTGATTAACTTATGGCACAATCAGAGAGGATTTGTATACAGTAGATTGATTGTTTGCGTGAAACTATTGCTATTTATGGTATTTTTATCTTTTTTAATGTTAGAACACCAATTAATTATAATAACATGACAGTGCGAAATTAATGAATCTCTTGTCGTTGAAAGTGTGTGAAATTCAAGTGAGGAAGGTCAATTCATTTCATCTACTTTGAAGTGCTGAAATTAATTATAATAGATTTCGGTTTTTTTTAAGAAATTTTGTACAAAACAAGTAAAGAAGCACTAAATTCGATCCGAACCGAACATTTATACCCGCGCACATTTTAGTAAAATTTAAGTTTGGCTAACTTTTAGTTTGTCGAATCTAACAAACTCATAGGCAACAAGAGTTATGTTTGTAATAATAGACTGACGGAGGTAATTGTAATCTTTTCATACAAAAAAGTGAGCTTGGTTTTACCCAATCTCAGCAATATTTATGTCCGAAATAAATGAGGTGGGATTTTAAGATGAGATGATTTAATTTAGTCCTTACCGAGATACACGCATTTACCCAAAAGTGGGCGTAGCATAGCCTATTTTACAAAATTTTGGTTGCGTCTTATTTCATAATTGGCTCATAATTTATATAATATTAAGGCACCTTTCTGGTCTAGAATTTCGAAAAAATCGATTTTTTTCATGATATGATAGTTTATACTTTCAAAAATATACTTGTAAATTTGTATATTGAAATTCGTTGTAGTTTCGACGTTACAGTCCTTTAAAACGAGACCAGTTTGGAGTACGACGCCCAGGCCCTTGAAATTTTAACCGTGTTTTTCTCGAAACTACTTTTTCCGAGATGGCGTTGGCAGTTTCTCAAAAACTACTGATCCAATTGATTTGAATTTTTATTATAATTTTATAACCAATTTTCGTATTTTTTTTTAAGAGCGATAACGTGAAAAAAATCCTTTTTTTTTTGTTATTCCAATAAACAGATAAAACATCTAGAAATTTTTTTTTTGTAAATCTGCTACCCACCATAGCGACATATCTCCTGATGAATAATCGACCGAATTTTTTTTCAGACGTACCTGAGCAGCCCAATCAGTTACGCCAGTGACATATGTTACGTCAGGAGAAGCCCTTTTTTAATTTTTGTCATTGAAAAAAATAATTTTTTTTAAGAATTGATTTAATGAATAAAAACGATTTTCAATTGATACCGGTTGTTTTTCTTTAATTTTCAACGCCTTCAATTTTCACGTCTCTAGACCAGAAAGGTTCCTTAAGTATAATTAATTTTACTACCAATTTTAAAATTATGCCATATGGGTCGCCGTAGCAGGTAATGGCAAACCTCCGACTGTATTTCTGCCATCAAAAAGCTCCTCATTAAAAAAATCGTTCGGAGTCGTGTTAAAACCCTCCTTAAGCCTCTCCAAAACGCACGCCACAAGTAGGAGGATGAGTTCGGCCAAACACCCAATAACGGTTGTAAGCGCCACTAATATTATATACTTTTTTTAGATGCATGGGTAGTTCCAGATTTTGTTGCTGCTTGTTAATTTGGTTGTATTTGGTGTATATTTCAAGTATTCCGAAAAGTTTCGCAAAACTTTTGGGTTATCTTCTGCTTTCAGGGATTTTTCTCTCGAAATCTATTGATCTTAGATTATTTCGTACATTTTTCATTTATGACCTAAAAACGGAGTTGTTTAATAACGTTGATTTGACTCATGGTTACAAAGTTATGTTCCACAGAAATAATTGGATCCATGGGAGATGTCAAGACCTCTTGAATAAACTCATCCTCATTTATCTTATTGTAAGCACTTACCTAAATATTTATAAATATCACCATTATTTTGTAAATCTTAATTTTTCCAATAATCAATCAGCATAGAGTCAAATAACTGAAGCCAGCAACATACTTTTAATTTAATTAAAAATATACCCTATATGCTACATATGTATTTCTAAGAACCCTCTCGGTTTTCGCTTATGAATTGGGTTCCCTACCAAACTGACTTCTTTCCTCTACCAACTATGAAACAGCGAAGTTTGGTGACTTGGCGTATGAATAATGAATGTAAGCTTTTTAAAATGTTTACGTATGCAAAGTATTGGGGTATTATCAATAACAAACATCCTCCTGTATGCTACTTACATAAAGCTTATTTTGACAAAGGTCAGTAAGCTGCTGCATAATTAAAGACATAGTTTGACTGACCATCAACGTACTACGTACGTACGTACCTACTATTAGCGAAGAGGAAATTTGTATGTATTTTAGGAGCCTGATCGGAAATTACTCACCCTATAGCACACCACTAATACGAGGAGGAGTTCGGCCAAGCAGCCAAAAAAGGTGTAAGCGTAATATATGCATATATTATAAACAACACCACTGTAAATTAGGTCCACCTGTCAACATGACTCAGCTCAGCGCTAATAATATACGAGTAATATTAAGTATAAACATTCCCATTATATATGGAACACAGTTTACCTTTAGAGTAGCGCATTCTGTTAACCCAGTTTTACATGAGCTTAGTGACGGTTTCTGGCTCTATCTCAGAAATGACTTGCTCGATAATCACCTCAAGGGCCTGAATCGTTAAGGAATTATTCGCTTAGTATTGGCCCTTCGCGACACCTCACAAAAGAGTCTAACGACGTCAATGGCCAATTGCTATCGACAAGACGACTTATACGAGTAACACGTTCACGGAACTTGGCGGGCGCATGAAAGTTCAGTTGGGCCATTGGTCATGTGGTAAGGCTGAAACCAAAGATTGTTAACCTCACAAAAATCCGAACCACGTAAGTTCATTCGCTTTCCACTCCAACCGATAAAGTTTGAAGCGCCATTTCCCTCTTATAGTGTGCGCTGTTGAGAAACCTCGCCTTCCAAAGGGCAGAGCATTAACAGAGGCAGTGGAAGATAGTTTCGTTTTTCTCTGATTGCTTACAACTGTGACAATATGCATATATTTTGGGGATACCCATTTTGGCTGCTTGCTCTACTAGGGGCCAGAAGCCAGTTACCACAGTCATGAGTCTGCAGACATCCCTTCGTTTCATATTTATCAATGTTGACACTTGTTTCTGAGTGTAGTTGAGTCTTAACGTTTTGCATATCGTCTGATATCTCCGACAACAATCTGTGATTCGTAGGTATATTGAGGAGATTGCATTCTTGATTGCACCCAGTGGTGTGAGAACCAATTCTGCAAAAATGTTATTCATGACAGATCCTCCTCTTGTCAGTTCGTCTCCTTTTTCGTTTCCTTCAATAGTTCGATGTCCTAGGACCCAGATTAAGATAACTTTATGGTTTTCACTCAAGGTGGTAAGACTATTCCTGATGCAACAAAAGTTTAGAGGTTGTTGTAGCCGAATCCAGTGCCCGGATGGCTACAGAAGTCTGCAATTAGTAGCCTACACGCTTCTCATACCATATTACCAACACTTACGCCTGGAAGACACGGCAAGTATTAGGAAGGTGCGCAGATTTTTCAATTATATTCTTGCTCCAACAACACATTCCATTTTTGAACCATCTGTATAGACTTAGTGGCGAAGTTATTTAGTGAAAGTCCCTTTCTTCATTCCTCACGAGATGGAATGAGAGTTCTTATTGAATGTCACCGTTGAGACGATGTAGCAGCAATAGACTGGCATGACCATGAGGTTTTTTTCTTCCAGCGTCCCACTTCATTTAACTTAAAGGCATTCATCTTCTTGATATGCAAATATATTTGAATAACATGTACCAGCGCATTAAAAGCCTCCCTAGGACATGATATAATGGCATCGACCGTTATTTCACAGGCTGATCTTTGTATTCTGCCAAATATAAGTTCCGTTTTACGTGGGCTTATGCCCCAGCCTGTAGCCCAAGAGTTGAGATCACCTAGCGCCCTTTGAATGATCCCACTGATTGTGTTAGCATCATCAGCACACGCCACCACTTTTACTCCAGTTCTATTAAGTTTAATCAAGATTTTGCTTGTCACATATAATCAAAGAAGTTGAGATAATAACCCTCCCAGTGGAGTTCCCCCATTGAACGTCTTCGTTATGTTGATATTTCCCACATTAGCTTTGATGATCCTGGATTCTAGCATAGAGATGACCCAACTACTAACGCAGTTGTCCCTAGGTCTATCAACGCCCTCTGGGTGGGATCAGTCTTAACGTTATACTGTTTGTTTCCTAGAGAGCCTTCTATTGCTCGAATAACCACGTGAAGCGCTGTCTCCGTAGATTTGGCTGTAGGACACGCATGTTGCGCAGCTGATATACCAGAACTCTCCAATGATCTTCCCAGGTGTATATCCAAAAACCTTTCAAAAGTTGTTTAGAAGAAAGACGAGAGACCTTCTTTTGGTATAAAGGGTAACGAAGGGTAGTGTGCCTACAATTGCTGAGTCAATTTAAGACTAATTCTTTAAAGGTGGTGTTACTAGAACGTCACGACATCCTAATGCACTCGACCAAAGAAAAAAAGCAAACCAACTGATCTATTGATATCACCTTAAATACTTAACCTTGTTGGCGAGGCCTTTGCGCAAAATTTTGTACCAGACTGGTGCTTGAAATCTTGAGTTGTTGGGATCAATTGCGAATTACGAAAATATTTCATGTATACGAGTATAAACAAATGTGACACACATCGATGTTAATTTTGTTACGTTGGCTGCTCCGTTCAGTATAAAGGCATAAAACTTTTGTCCGCTGTTGAGTATCAGCTTAGATTTTAAGCTCTTTAATGATCACCATCTCACTACACAAGTAGGCATAGAATTTCGATGCATTAAGATACGTAAATTTATCTCTAAAGAACTAGAAAATGAAAGTACCAAGTGGAGAAGGTGTTGCACCATCTCACATAAGCAATGTTAAAGATTAAGGAATGAAAAGATGAATTTTAATTATATTATATGTTAACTGTTTTTTTTATTATAATCATTTTTATACGTAAATGTAAGTGCCGAAATTCAGCATATTCTATTTTTGGTATTTTAGGTATATATTTTTGAAACCACAATTGTTTTTGATCTCCATAAAATATCCTCAAATTGTCGGAAAAAATCTATGGTTTTTGCCAAAGTATTAAATTTACTTAAAATTCCAATTTTACAATTCACCTAGACATTTCATCCCCTAATAAAGATAACCATTATTTGGTACTCCTCCACCACCACCTCCACCTCCGCCATTGCAGACGTTACCACCATTATTAGGACAACCGCTACCGCCATCGCCACCATCTCCAGGATGTCCGCCACCAGCAGCAATCTTATCCAATGCATCTTGTATCTCCGGCGGTATTGGCGGAGGAGTTGGCAAATGATCACCCTGAGGTTGAAATCCATTCTCATCGGCAGTATAGGTCACCAGGAAGGCCTGGCCCTCAGGGCTAGTATATGAAAAGGATCCTTCGGCTGTTAAAACTGCATTACATGGATCGTCAGCGTTTTTCACATAACCAGACTCTTGCGCATTTATACCGTTGCCAGTTTCGTATTCATACTGTCAAGATAGTTTCAAATATATTTAATTACACATTATTTGATCAACGGTAGTTTTTGATTAATTACTTGGTATGAACCATCAATATTGACTTTAGATTCCAGCTTGATAATAGGTATATCAGAGCCTGCACCTGGTGCACCGCCACCACCACCACCGCCTCCACCAAAAGAACCGCCACCGTTTGGTGGTGGATACGAATAACCCCCACTGGGTGGCGATGGCGGCTTCGGTGGTGGAGGTCCTCCTTTTGGGTAACCTCGTGGTACCGCCAAAGTGTTGCCGAAGAAAATGCAACCTATCACAAAAATTAACTATAACACAAGCAAACAAAAAAATATTATTCTTTTATTACAGCCTCGTCAATCGTAACACTGTTAATTTAGGTCAACCCACCTGCACGCTTTGCATGCTTATGGATGAGCTCCTCGCTCTGTGTTTGGATGAAAAAATAAACTACACTACACTCAACTACCGAAATTGCACTAACTTGAGAAGCTACAATGGATTTGATTTTATAAACTTAGACGGCTGGGAGGCAATGTATGTATTATCGATGGAAAACAATGTATTACACGATGTAACGATTGAATGATCCTCACGCACCAAAGGTCAGTTAGAGTCTGGTAAAGCAGACGAAAAAGTCAAAAACTGATAAAGATGCAAGCACTGAGAAAAATGGTTCGGGAATATTCTTAAAAAACTAAAGTGCCTAGTATAAAACTGTTTAAAGAAGAAAAACAACAATTAGCCATTCCCCTAACTCTTATATAGACAAATGTAACCTCGTAGTCTTTAAGTTTAGTCCTTTTTCGATCAAATAAAACATTTTCAATAATACGTTGAATCGCAGAAATTTGGCTTACCATTAGAGAAAAAGTACTTTTCTAATACATGGGCTGAAAAGTCCCGGGCCTCACACATGGATGGCACTAGTTTTAATGCAGTCACCTCTTTTTCAGTTAGTACTTACCTTAAAAAGGCAGATGCTTAAATTTCATGACAGGCTATTTATTAGTTCGTGAGTTATTGTGCTAAAAGTGATGACTAAGGCTAATTTTGTTACACTGATTACACTGCTTCTTGATGGGAAAAAATACCCCGACAAGTGTTATGGGAACCCCGCTTCATCAGAAACAACAATAAAACTATGTTTGATGACTTCAAACGTGGTCGTAGAGACATCGAGAAACGTCCAAAGGAGGCGGTAACTCCGGAAAACATAAACAAAATCCACAAAATCGTTTTGGACGACAAAAGAACGAGTTGGCTTTAATGCTTAAGCATTTGACTATGAGAAAGCGCTGTTTTGCTGTTTTGTCTCATGAAGACAACGCACCGTGTCACAAGTTAATCAAAACAAAACAAAACTACATGAATTGAATTTCCATTGTTCCCACATGCTTCGTATTTGCCAGATTTAGCTCCCAGCGACTACTGGCTGTTCTCGGATGTAAAAAAAATGCTCGCTGGTAAGAAATTTTGCTTGAATTAAGACAAAAACTGAAGCCTATTTTCAGGCAAAGTGGTATCGAATTGTTAGAGCGGCGCTGAATGATTGCATTGTCCTTGATGAAAATTACTTTGATGAATAAAGCTAATTTTGAACAAAAAAACGTGTTTTCTTTGTTACGTCCGGGACTTTGCATTACGCCCATATGATATTTGCGGGCTTTGTTCGCATCTGGTGATAAGTTGAAATAAGTCCTATATCTACACGAATATGAAATTCCAAATATGATTCCTACAAAATTATGTGTCATTGCACAGAATGTGACAAAGAATGGTTTGTTTTTAAAGCCCTCTCTACCCCTGCATCACTTCGCGAAATATTAAAATTTTATTTCTGGTCATGCTGGAATCAAAGACAACGAAGTCTGTGATGAGCGTGCAAATATAACACTGCTGATGCTATATTTGCATTATCAACACTTCTAGAAATTCAATAAACCCCTTATAACTAAATCAATTTTCCCATCAGTTTCTCCTTGCAGAGTGATCAGAACCTTTGTACGTCTAAAAATTGGTCATGCAATTCCCTAAATTGAGTCTCGAAGCCGCCATGCTCACGATGTCAATATCATCGGCATACGCCAACAATCGACTCGCACGATCTTTTCCAGCATCAGGTTAAAGATATTGCGGCATATAGGCAACTTCTTTTCGTACTGTCGAATGCAGCTTTGAAATCGACAAAAATATGACTTCAATCATTTGTGCTATGCTAAATGAAACACTTCAGTTTAAAAGCCTCTCTCTAAACCTCTAATAATATTTCTATAAGTATCAACTTTCAGTGTAGCCATTATGATTGTACAATGCATTATGATGAAATACATTTGTATATATATATACGTATGAATATCACCAATAATACAAATACATATGTATAAATATCCAGATGAAGTAATGCACTGATTATCAAAGCACACTCATCGACACCTTCTTCGTGCTTCATATTTATAAAAGTGAGCATGCGTGTCCAATGCAGCGGCCTACTACGATATGCTTCAAATGCATTAGCTGATTACGTTGGTGTCTGCCTTGAAAATCAAACTAGCAATTGCAAAAAATATATTTATATCGTTTGTAGGCTTTTAGAAAATAAACCAAGGATACACTTCTTGTTTTTTTTCATTAAATATACCTTTTTACACTTATACGAAACTTAAATTTTCGAAGAAAAAAAAAATTTTTTTTTTCGAAGAGATGATATCTTGTATTTTTTTTTTTTCAAAATTGGAAAAGTAATGAATTACAATATTTTTTAATTCATTGTGATTGTAATTCATTACTTTTCCAATTTTCAAATAAAAAAAATTTTCGAAGAGATGATATCTAGTTTTTTTTTTTTTTGATTTGACTGATATCGGATATGTGTAATGTATTATATTATATTATTATTGCTATAATATGAGTTCTTTTTCCAGAGAGGTTCTATAAGAAACTATAGGCTATTTGTAAATCAAGCGGACTAAATGGTGCTTAAACATAAAGATATTAAACCAAACTATTTCTTTCTTTGATTTTGACAATAAGTTTTCCACAATCCCAGAGAGCAAGTTTAAGCTACCCAGGTTGCTTGTCTAAGGCAAGACACTCGGTGGCCCTAAAGCCCATTCTGATATCTGCATTTGAGTTCCATCCCCTAACTAAGTTGCTTAACCCACTTGGATATTTTAAAGAAGATGCCTAGATATTTATCAAATTTCCCAGGTCTTCAAAGAAGTAATGGCCAAGATATTTGGCATGGCTTCTTTGAAGTGCAGGACACTCACAGATTAGGTGTTGTACCGACTCAGTTTTTTCTTAACTTCCACAGCTCCTGCAGAAGTTATTGGGAGGTACACCTATTCTACTGGCTAGAGTGTCAATAGCGCAGTGACCCGTTATAATTCCAGAGGATGGTAAGAAGTAATTTTATACTCTAACGTCTTAACCGATGGTATAAAGCAAAATGATGGACTGAATTGAATACCACGCTCAATAAAAGCATCTTAGCATCTCGAATAGGCAAAAATAAATAAATCGATCTTTGATTCAAAAATTACTCTAGCAGTTCAACTATGAGTACATCTGTGCAATCCAATACTACATCTTCGCAGACAGCAATATGAAGAAAAACGAACTTGTCACTAGGTCTACAATGAACATTTCATGGTTTCTTGGCCATACGAATATTCCAGAAAATTTAATCAGGAAAAAAGAGAAAAGAAATACTTTTGGTAAACTGGATTGCGATTAATAGTTGGAATAAGAATTTGAGGCTTATCTTATGCGCATCCAACGACCCTTGCTGCAGCTGCAGAATCGAGAAAGAAGTAGAAAGTTTAAAGCTACTATTTCACTTGTCGGGGTACGTACCTTACCAAAAAGTTCCCAGAACAACCGCCAGGTGACGCTTTAAGTCAACTGATTTCAGTTCTGTTTTTTTTTTGTTAGGCTGGTACATCTGTGATTAACATTCCAACCAAAATTGAATCGCCATATTTGTAAAAGTTTACCCCATGCACGTTACCTCTGCACGTATTTTCATTTTTTTTACAATTTTAAAAATTGATTTGAATTTGCAACAATGAGTTTGTGTTGTTAAAAATTGATTTAATTGTGCGAAAACCTATGAAACATTAAGAAACTGTTTTTTGGCAATGATACTCTACAGAAATCAACCGTTTACGAGTGGCAGGAACGCTTCAGAAGAAATTGTGAATCCAACGAGTAAGACGAACCTAGTGGCACGCCGTTAACATCGGAAACTGATGAAAACGTCAATAAATTGAAAGAAAAATTGATCATTAACTGCAAATAAACCATCAGAAGCTGGCAAAGAACTTGACCATTGCTTATGGATCATCCTGATGTACATAGTCATCCATCATTGTAGTTAATAATTTGGGTTTGCGCCGTCTTGCCGCAAAATTGGTTCCAAAGGACCTGAATTTCATGCAAAAAAGCGACCGCGTTGATATAGCCAAATACTGATTTCCAAGGTGGAAACCGACCCAATATTCAACACCCATCATTATTGAAGAAAAGACGTGGGTACGTGGGTTTATGGGAGTAACACAGAATCTGGAGAGCTCCGAATGAACCAAGACCAAAAAACCACGGCATTTTCAGTCAAAAAAGAAAGTAATGCTCGCGTAAAAAAAAGAATCCAGACCCTTAATAAAGACTATTATTTGGGCGTTATGAGACGTTTATGTGAAGCAATTCGCCAGAAAAGAAAGGATTTGTAGGAAAAAAACTCATGGATTTTGTGCTGTGAATTTTTGACCAGGAACGAAACGAATACAATCCAACAGCCATCGAATTCACCTAATATGGTGAATCCCTGCAATTTTTTCCATTTGATTGAGCCAACAATCGTTCTAACAGTCGAAAGTGATGGAAAAATCGAAAGCAGTTCTGAGCTACATATATCAAAAATAGAGTTACAGAAATGTAGCGTTGCGGTTGATTGGAAATACTTTAAAGGCGATAATATCTATTTTGAGGAATAAACATTTTAAATTTTTTGAATACATCCCGACAACAACCCTTTTCCATGATTAACATATACTCGTACAGCAAATTGAAAGTATTCGTAAAAGCAACCAAACTCAAATGTGAAAATGTGCGCGTCATACCCACTCTAAAGAAGCTCAACCCACTTCGAGTTCAAAGTGCACAAACTATCGTGGAATAAATTGAGCAAAGATTATTCATTGCAATAGGAAATCTCTTTTCACTAATTCTAACAAATGATAAAATACTGATAAATAGATACCAACACAAATCCTCCTACCTTTTCAACTCCATCTAAACTCACCCTAAATTTTTATCTACTGGACGCCTTACTTAATCGCTTAAAACAACAAAACCCGCTGTGCCACAAGTAAACTCTAATTTTAATTAAAAATCATTTAAAATAGCGCATTTAGTTGATAAAACGAAAAGTGCTGCCAGCTTGAATATTTGAAATTCATTAAGTTATTTAGTCGGGCATTTAGTTATTAGAAAGTTAGGTATTCACAGATTGAATATTTAAGAGCCGTGGTATATTTCAAAATTAACAAAATAATTCTTATTGGTTTATTGGTCATATGACTCCCATATTCAGGGTCCCCCATAATGATTTCTACGGGGTCTGAAGAAATCAAGAAGGAACAGAATCCATTTGACACTTTCTGCGCGAATTCTCTACTCTTTGAAGAATGCGCTTAAAATTTCTAGGAGGTCACTTCTTTCACGACTATTTATTTGCATCTTATGCAAAAGCTTGTTTAATATGTCTCATCAGGTCCATTCATTAATATTTGGTGAAACTTTAATATTCCTTGTAAAGGTTTTGCAGGTTGCAAGAGAATAAAATTTTGAAATTTTTTCTCACAATTTGGAATTTGAAATATAGGGAATAAAAACAAAGTAGAAATGGCTGCAAACGTTGGGATATGCTGGGAAATAAATCTGCATTGCTTAACTCTTACAATTTTAAATTATTTTAAGAAAAAACCTGATACCATACTTTATATGGTTCTGAGCCATTAATTGGTTTTGATGCTGTTGATGAGAGTTTGATATATTTTACCGCAACGGAACAGAGGTCCGCGGAAGCAAGACATCTCTGCTCTGCTGGAGTACATTGTTAAATATGTCCTTTTTTCTTTTTTTTGGAAAGAGGTTTAAATCAAAATGTCAGAAACATCATCAAAGGCACCGTCGCACCAGTGTTATGTGAGGCATGCTTCCACTAATACTATAACAATCCTCCACCTTGGCTAAATTCCACTCCGGGTTACATTAGCGTTGTGCCACGCTTATGTCTGCTAACATAACAGATACCTGCACCCAGGTTCCTCTTCTGTGGGTGTATGGAGACTCTACGATTTCGATAATATCCATTTCTTCCTCAGTGATTATGGAGTAAATGGACATCAGACAACATCTGTCTGATACTGTAGTGAGTGCTTATCTCAAGCGTCTGTTCGATTGTTTGCCTGTCTCAAGCTGTTCGTCTCCCGTGGTATGCTGCTACTATTGGCGCCGTTGAGCTTTACTTTCCCAATCAATGTATTGCAGTTTCGTCATGATTAAGTTCGCAAATGCTCTTACAACGTCCCATTTGATGCTGGACAAACACATGTCCTGCACAAGTCCGAGTTGGCTCTGTCGGCGGCTGTTCATAGGACATCTCGTCCATGCAAGGCCCGATCTAACTCAAATGGTATCTGTGACTTGCCTCGCTATACGCGTTGAGTATGGTACAGCTTGGATCTATCAACTATTGAAATGAGTACATCACCATGACTTTCGATAAGCACGGAGTAATAGATTCACAATGAGAGTATCAACATCTGAATATGGGTATCTCGGCAAATGCTACATTAGTTAATTAAAACCTGTCATCTAACAGAGATTTATTTATATTGCAGTAAATCTTCTAAAAACTAATCAATTCTGGCAAAACTTGCAACATTTCCGAAACTGGTCATTTCTACTTTAAAGTTTCGATACGGTGGAACAGCGTTTCATTATGAACACATAAAGGAGCTCATGTATTCCATTACATTCAGAGAAAATATCTCCAACCTAATAATTAGCTTCTCCTCTTATAGTTTAAATACCCAAAGTACTGGGAATTTAATCACTGAGCGAACTTCTTCGGGCGTAGCGATGCCATTGTAAAATAGAACACAACCGAAACTCGCATCAAAAGCGAAAAGATGAATCCTCAAATTCTTCTATAAATTCAAATGATCAAAGTTTTAAATATCAGGTTTATAATATGCAAGGCATATCTGCATGTGAGTCAACGTTTGCAAAGATGTTTTGAATGCATTTTTCACGGATAGCTGAGTTTTTCGCCCGGTTTGTTTAACGAAAAGTAGATGTTTTTCTACCTGCATTTTCATTTCATTCGATTCAACACAATAAACAAAATAGTTTGAGGTTTCCAAATAAAAATCCACTGTATATAAAGCAGCAACATGGCAACTCTCAACGAAGTTGAAGAATCAAGCAATCAAACCACCAACAACAAAACATCGGCAACACCTGCAACATAGCATGTTCTACTATACTGCTCGCAAGAACATTCAGCGTGCGTACACACATATAAGGATATATTTGTATGTGTGCTTATTCCTGTCCTTAATTGTATTATGCGTAGATCCGAATAACCACCACGGAAGCAGCAAGACCACTCCCTCCATTGTTTAACTCATCATCCTCGGTACGCACTGCTAATGCACAATGAATGTAATTTCCACACTTGCACTGCGCCTTATAGGTACGAGTATCGAACAAGGGTGCAGTAAACCAATGAACGCCTATTAACTTTTTGCCAACATGTCAGCGTGCGTTGTCGAGTCCTTGACTATGTATTACAAGCTCCTTCTTGTTTTTTCAAAGGTACTATGTAGATTCCACATTTAGCTGGCCAATTTGAAATCGTATTTGTTCGTTTGTTTCTGTAAACGCACAAAGCGGCATCGTATAAGCAGATGAAGCACATAGCAGAAGAAACTCAGTGAGTCGAAATAAGTAATGATGACATGACGAACTTGTCCTACTTACTTGTAGCACAAGAAAGCAGCTGACTCTTTCCCAGATTACCACAAGGCAGATATTGAGATTAGGCTAGTGTAAAAAAGTGAAATTGCCAGACGCATGAATGTACGTACATAATTATTTAAATGCAAAATTTTTTAAACAATTCGAACTATTCTATGTGAGAAATCTTACCAGTATTTCTGCATAAAAGTCGGGAAAGCATCTTTCACCTAAATCGTTTAGAAGGTGTTATAGATAACGATGAGCTACTTAAATAAATTTTCCTTCTTCATGATTCTCATAATATTCTGTTTTTTAAATCAAATAATAAAATTTCAATAATACCGTGGTATTTAAATCAGCTTCCTAGACTATAAAGTTTTCCCAAAAGCACTCCACTTTAGTAATTTGAAATTTACGTATTACTAAGCGGTAGTTGTACCTTCTTCGCTTTACATTTGCTGGTTCGACATTACATCCAAAGTTCGTGAAATTGTCTTTCTGTCATTCAGTTTCTAAAATGTTCCTTAATTATGTAACACATGAGCTGAAAAGTCCCAGGCCTTGTTAAGAATTAGTTTTACTCATCAACATAATTTGGGCGATTTATTTTTTGACTCAGTTTCAGCGACAACCTCTTTATTCGATCGAAATTGCTTACCGGCGAGCTTTTGTTTTAGCTCTACGAACATGCAGTAGTTGCTGGGAGCCATATTTGGCGAATAGGGTGGATGTGGGAGCAATTCGAAGTTCAATTCATGAAGTATTGCCATTGCTTTGAATGACTAGTGATACGGTGCGTTGTCTAATATTCACTATTGATAGTATTTCCATAGTCGATGAATATTACACCACGCACATCCCAAATTACCGAAGCCATAACTTTTCCTACCGATTGCTGCGCTTTCGGGCGTTTTGGACGAGGCTCCCCTGTTGCCGGCCACTCAGATGAGTATCGTTTTAATTTCGGAGTGAACTAATGGATGCCTGTTTCATCCATTGCCACATATCGACCCGAATATTCGAGTTTATTACATTCAAACATGGCTAAATACTGCTCAGAATCATCAACACGTTCTTGTGTTTGGTCAACAATGAACAAACGCGCCACCAACTTTGAACAGAGCTTTCTTATAGCCAAATACTCATGCAATATAAAGCCAAAACGTTCTTTTGATGTCTTTAAGATGTAAGCTAACTCACGCAACCTCACTTTTCAAAACGATTTTGTGGATTTTTTGATGTTTTCTAATGTTACTGGCTCATTTTGACGTCCACATCTTCGGTGTCTCTACGACCATGTTTGAAGTGAGCAACCCATCGTTTTATTGTTGTTTCTGATGGAGCGGAGTTCCCACTACTTTTTCAATCCATTGCTTCCCTTGAACGGTATTTTTCCCCATCAAAAGGCAGTGTAAAATTAAAACACAAAATTCTTTTTGATCCATTGTTTTGAAAATAACAAAAGTAGCCTTATTAGTCACTTTTAGCACAATAACACAGGAACTAATAAATAGAATACCATGAAACTTAAACAGCTGACTTTTTAAGGTTAGTACTAACTGAAAAAGCATGCAATAAAACTAGTGGCAGCTATGTGTTAGGCCCGGGACTTTTCAGCGCATCTGTTATCTCTCTGGGCACCGTAATGAGTCCCTAGGTATAATATTATATTTGAAGTAGCTCATCTAGCTAAACTTACCTCCGTTTGCATTCTTACTCTAAGCGACTCAAGTCGAAATCAACAAACACTTCGGCTAAGAAATTATACCTCTTTCTACGGTGTGAGTTACTCGACTGTAATAAAATGCCTTCTGCTCCGCCCCCTTCACTGAAGTAACTGATTTATTAAAACATAAAAGATAAAAATTGCGCAATTGGGAAAAATTAACAAATGTGGCCGTAATTGAACTCTATTGAATTAGAGAATTGGAGAATTAGATTCACCATGCCACGAAATATCTTGTGCCAGTTTCAAATAGAAACTTACCTTGGACAAAGAGTAATACTATATGTACTTACATATATGTACCTATACCAAGTTTTATTCAAATATACATTTTTGCTGAAATTATTGAGCGCGCCAACGATCGGATGGGCACACATGCGCTCATGCGTCAGGAAAATTTATTGGTGAATGGAAAGTAACTTCCATAACTTCTATTCTTAAAAGTGGTAAGAAAAACAATGATGGGAATCATAGGTCCTTGCTTTCAACTAATTCTGAAATTTTCGAGTGCATAGTAAAAGATCCATTCATACTAAATCTATTATTTGCCTTTTTTACCATGTCTTTGCTTCGGACGGTCTACAGGCTCGAACTGAGCTGTTTTCACTAACTACTGCATAACGGCGGTCCCTACTGGATTCCAGGAGGACTGTATTTTTACAGGCTTCGTGAAAGCCTTTGACAAAGTCCTTACAGTATACTAATAGGAAAACTTGCCTATTTTAGTTTTCGTTCTTCTTATAAAAACCTACTTATCCAACTAATGCTGTGTAGTTTCCATTAGTAAATAGTTGATATGGCTTCTTCAGAGATCCTGCAAGATCCTCTATTTGTTCTTTATGCAGATAAGGTATTCGCTATTATCAAAGCTCTATTTGATGAGGTTAGAATTCAACGTGATATTGACGCCCTTCATTTATAACGCTTGAGATCCAGGCTATCTTTAAATATGGTATAAACAAATGCATTAAGATGACGTAAGCGAAGACTTCGAAGGTTCGCAATAGATCTTATGTCATTTTGAATATTGTTCTGCATACTGCTTGCGAAATGAAAGATCAAAGAGCCAGACACGAAACTTTCTTTTAGTAATCATGCTATTTTTATTTTATTGGATTATAAAGTACTGCTACATCTGGTATGGTCTATTATCCTTGGGTTTTTGTGTCATATTTGGAGTCACGCTATCTAGGTGAGTTAGTATTTATCTTGCCAGAGCTACACATTCCCAAAAGATGTGCTCTGGAGCTTCATCGCCCAGCTCGCAAAAACGGCAAACGGTTGTGGTATGAATACAAATGTGCTTCGAAGTCTTTTTCTTTACCTACTCCATTTTTCTATGACATGGATCTCCGCTTGAAGTGCTTACGGTCTTTATATTGGTATTTTAAAGTTCGGCGCAAAAGATACCCATAGGCTGCAACCCATCTGTGTACAAAGTTCCCGTTTCAGGCTGAATATATGGATTACCAGCTCCCAGAGCGGCTTATCTACAGAGTGCGGCACTCGAACTGTAACCAACTTCAGACCGCACGGATGCACGGGCATCAGCTGTCTGTTAGTTGGCTAAATGAGAGTCCAGAGCATTCTTTACAAGCGCGCGGAAGCATTTTTCCGAGAGTAAACGCGAAAAAAGAAAATCAGTAATGGGTTTCTAATGTAATAGTGTGATTGCATTATATTTGGTTGGAAAATCACAACCAACGATTGTTCGTGACCTTAGCACCATAAAGTTTCTATTTATCACACTATTACTCGTAACAATGATGCTGGTAGCAACGCGAAACGTCATGGAGGTGGTCATCAAAAGACTGCAACGTCACGTGAAATGGTTTAAAAAGTGAAGAAGCGACTTGAGCGAAATCCCCGACGAAGTAAAAATCAAATGGCGAGAGGAACTGACAAAGCCAAGCTTTACAGGATCCAAAAGACGCGTGAACTGACACCAAAGCAGCAACAAGTCAGACTTGTCGCTCCCACGACAGTCGGTTCTACGTAACCGGAACGACCCGGATTTATTTTATATCCGGCCACTTCCGAACATTTCATAGCTCCCAAAACGATAGGGTTTATATGACTGACTGTTCATACGAGAATTTGAGTTATCGATTGGCCACCAGGAGGCAGCACCTGCCACAGGTAATGGTTCGGGCCGCTGTAACCGCAGATGGGCGATCTCCAATCGTTTTCAACAAGCGTGGCGTCAAGGTAAATGTGAAATATTATCGGGAAAGTTTTGTGGAGGTTGCTTTGAAGTCGTGGGCAGACAAACATTTCGGTGGCAGACTATGGACGTTCCAACAAGACTCGGCACCGTCTCACAAAGCTCGAGTAAACTAAGAATGGCTAAAAAACAACTTTTCGAACTTCATAATGTCCACTCAATGGCTCTCAAATACACCAGACGCGAATCCGATGGATTATCCTCTTTTAGCCATTTTGGAGAGCAAGGTCCGAAATAAAAGATTCCCCAGTCTGGAGGCGCTAAAAAAGGCATTTTCCACGAGTGGGCCAAAATACCTGCAAGTCACATTCTGACAGCTTGCAATTCGTTTTTGGACCGTCTCAAGGCCATAATCATATCGAGCAAAAGTAAATTGGTTCTTAATTTTGTATTATTTTCACACATTTTTTACTTTGAATTGAATACAAGTAATTTTCCAAACTAAATCTATGGTCTTTATATTTGGTTACACTTCGAGTGTGGGACACTGTAATATATACTTATATCTGGAATTTTACAGAAATCTTTAGCGAAGGAATCATTGCATCTCGCAATTACACTACAGGATTTTTTATGAACTGCGTTGCGACTTCCATATGTCCTGAGAAATTTTCAATTCTGTTGTCAGAAATATTGTTAAGTCTTAGTTATTCTAGAGCCTCCATCTTTATCATGATATGGAAGAGAGATATTCTTACAAGTACATTGAGCAACTGTGAGACAGGCACTTACTTAACTTTGTTCTTTCTGTTCTAAGCATAAGCGAATATTATATAGCAATAATAAATGTCCAGCAAGGCATTTGGAGGGACAGACCACATGTTTTATGAAAAAGGATCAAAGCAAACTTTCCAAGGGAAGGTTCTGTCAAGCACCAACCAAAACACCCAGAAATGTTGTCTGCTTTATAAAAACTGATCTTTGTACTCCATAGAGTTATCTCTATCATAGAAGGTTTCCTTCTCCGGGTGCATGGTACGTAGTTGTGAAGTGATCAGACCGAATGGAGTAGCTACGGGGACAACAAAAAAATGGTCATGGGGGCCACCGTACTTGAAACTTTTTTTTGGTGATTCTGCTGAAAATTTCTTTGTGTTGACTCTAAAACAAATAAACATATCTGCCAATAATATTGAGAAGGATCTTATCCCCCAGAAATTAACTACATTTTAAAATTATTAACTAATGTTTTTCATATCTTGCCTATCTCACTTCCCTTCTTCGCTAAATGAAACAGTGCTAAATGATGTCAACGCTATCCTAAAACACTAATCGTCACGGGAATTCACCCAACTGACGTCCTGCTGCCCTGACAGTACAAAACTCTGTTACGCACTTTACATCAATTTCCAACCCCACACCGAGGTCTAAAGATTTAAAACACCACCCAGCAAGTACCCTGCAACACCAACATCAGCCGAACAACTAACAACAACATCAACGGCGCACAAGTCATGCCAAACGAAAGCCGAAACAAGTAAACACCCTCAGCAAAATGGTAAAGTCGGTGTTTGTACACTTGCTACATACCAACATCACCGGCCGAGAAACCAACAATTGTTGGTCCCAAAAAAATTCATTTTCGAAATTTTGCACGCACTCGTTGCAACGCCGCACAAGCTGTCATATTCCGTTATGCACATCTAGATACAGCTAGTATTGATAAAAGCCTGTTGTTGTTGTTACTTTTGCTTCATATATATATATTTTTTAATTTTGTTGGAATTTTACTGAAAGACCATTATTAAGTATTTGTACGCGCATTTAATGTAAAAGCAAATTCGATGCGTATCAGCTTCACCGCCTAGACAGCGCTGAGTGGCTAAAATAGCTCAGATTGCGCTGTTGCATATTGGACGAGGGTGAGCGCTATACGGGTGTGGTGTATTCATGTTGGTAATTGTGGTTGCGAACAGATTAAGTTGTTGTTAAATAAACAAAAGCCAGCAAATGCACTTGGCGCACTCATATTTGAAACCATTTATGAATGGATGTGTGTATGGCCACTAGCCATTAGATGCGAAAAATGATAAATTAGCTTGATGACACCCCTCAAACAAATGTTGGCAATCACAATATGCGCAAAGCGAAAAACAAAAAAATAACACAGCAGCCGTGCATAGATTTTATTCACCTATTATTGTAGAATGGAATCGTGATACTTGCAGCATCTGCATCAGCAGCATGCGAAAAGCAACAACTGTGCTGCACCAACATATTGTGCATATTTGCCCAGCATCTTGATAGCAATCGAATGTATAGCTACTGCCTGCTTAGAAATACTCGTAAAATACTCCTGTCAAGTAGCGAAAAGCGATTAGCATACGAAATAGATTTATATATTTTCCGCTGATATCATTGACTGATAAATTACTTGAATTATTTTATAACTTTGTATTATTCAAGTTCATCAGTTAGTTAATGTATTGAATTACACATACATATGTGAGTATTATGTACATATATGTATAGCATTTTAAACATTCATCTCATTAGCGTGCGATCAGATAGGCCAATTAAGATTTCGGATAATTCGCTTACGTAGTCGAATTGGAGGCCCCTGTTATGTCCTCTGGGTATTGGCTCAATAGCAGTTTGCAGTTTCTAACGAAGCACATTATGGGATGTTAACAACCAAACATTCAAATATCGAAAAGCGGCAAATCATTGTCGAGAAGCCAATGTATTTGCAGGAAGAGAGACATTTGGTTTCAGGTCTCGAAGTGATGACTTCACTGAGCCTTTTTTTAATACTTCGGTTACAGAGCGATATTTACCGAATTTTGATGAGTAGAAATTTTTATTTATTTATACATGGATATCATTAATTTCAACAGGGGGACTGAGCAATCCACACAGTTGGTGAGATTTGAAACTGAAAGCGATTTCAAGCGGACAATTTAAAACCGGTTTAGGCCCTTAAGACAAATATTGCTATAGTAAATTTTTAAAATAGTACCAGAAATCATCCACAAGAAAAATTTGGTTAAAGTTGTTCAATATAGAGCGTGATCAGATTGGAGGTACTTTTTCCAATAGGATTATTTTGGCAGACCCCGCGTGACTGCTGTCAAACTAAATACATAATTTTTTCAGTGTTCGTTCACATTTCATCATAGAAAGACTTACGCCTCAACAACGTTTACAAATCGTACAACTATATTACGAAAATAGACGCTGTGTGAAAAATTATGAGGCCCATTTTGGACTTAATAGCTACGTCAATAAGCAAAATTTCCGTATTTGAGGGGACCCGCAGCTATTCCAGAACAGCCATTACATCTATTGAAAACAACAGTTTGGGGAGGCCTATGGGCTGGAGGAATCATCGGCCCATATTTCTTCAAAGATGGGCTGGAGCCAATGTAACAGTGAATGGCGAAGGCTATCGCGTCATAATAAACGACGATGTCAGAAATTGAAGCCCGTGAGCGCCTTTTTAAAACTGTAAAAAATCGAAAACACGTGAAGATGTAGATTTTCTCAAGACGATATTACTTTTATAAATGTCAAGCAATGACGGTAAATTTTTGGTAGTAATGTTGATCGCAGATGTAGCAGAACAGAACTCAAATCGGTTGGTTTAGAGAGTCACCTGGCGGTTGTTCCGAAACAATTTCAATGATCAAGGTGGTATTTCCTACTCGTATATTTATATGAAAATAAATAATTATATTGAATTTTAAGTTTTTAAAATTGCACCAATTTGTAAAACAAAAAGAGCTGTGAACCCATACGCTTTCTTCTAAATTCACTTTCCTACACCTACAGCATGCAGCTGCCTTGCATGCATACACCAATATGCAGACATTGGTCTCCATCACCGCCCCTAAATGAATATACCAGCGCTACCAACGATGCGCACCACACAATCTTCCACCTGCAAACCTTCAAAAGCCCCTTAAGCACTTAATTAAAAATCTAAATAAACCCAACCAGATGTACTCGTAATGCCAAAACAATTTCTACCCAACAAAAATATTATAAAACAAGCAAACACCAAAACAATCACAACCAACTCGCTTCATCCCTGCCAACGCTACTAGCACGAGCCACACAAGTAGGCATTTGATGAAAGTGAGCGAGTGGCGTGTGCGGTGTGACCTGAAACACATGTTTTTCGAGATTTACAGATTTACCCACAACAACAGCAGCGCAGTGTCGACGATGGAAAAGGGCACGAGCCATCGATGATACAGTGATTTGGAAGGTAAACGCTTTATGATTCTTGTGCTCTTGTTGCTATACTGTAAATGAATGTTGATCGCCGCGCGGTCTTCAAATGATACTGGCACTTATAAGCATTGCGGTTGCAATGGTTGCATTCGCGCTTGTGCGATTGATCCTAGCTGAATGCAAAGTTTGCAAAGCTAGTAAATAGTTCATGCATACAACAACATTTACGACGATAGCGGCATTACATTATTAGATGTGTTATGAAAACGTGTTGGCAATAAAGTACGCCAAAATCTGTTTGTAGTACAGGGGCGGTTGAGGCTGAAATTTGTATGGCCTTATCTGTTTAGCGTGAGGTCTTTTCTCCTGAATATAATATATCTCCTTCCGTAAATAATTCCTTATTGGCACAGCCTCGCATAGGCTTGCATTAAAGTTGTTTTTTATTTCTCAGGAAAAATGTCTAATGTAACAATTCAGCAACGAAGACTTGGAAATCCGCTACTGAAACTGTTCACTTTCTTACTAAACTCCATGAAAGAATAATGAAAAACGATCAGAATTGTGAAAGGACAAGCCATAAGTTAAGTTAGGTTAGGTTATGTTGGAATGGTTGCCCAAGGAATGAGAACACTTGGGCGAAGATAAACGGTTTCGTCCTTTGTGATACTATCGTGAAGGAGGTGAGGTGAAAGAGAAACCCGATGGGATGAAAGGACAGGGCGGGGGGAGGTGGCGGTGGGATGGTTAGGAGGGTATCAGAGTGTGTGGATTATGAATGATGACTGTGCTGCATTTGCGTTAATCGCTTTGTGCTGCTGATGAAATTCATCACATTTTTAATATCAACGCCAGCGATATCAGCAGGCGTAGCAAAGAAGTAAGAGCCAAGATGCTTGGATCTTAACCCCGCCAGAGCAGGGCAGCTAAGGAGAAGGTGCCGAGGTGATTCCACCTCATCCTCCATACATCCAACGCAAAAAGAACTCGAGATAATTCCAAGTCTCACTTCCGAGAGCTGATATTTTGTCAACCTAAGAAGCTCGCCCGAGCTCGCGGTACGTGCAGCGGCAAAACATTTAACATTGCGTTGAGCGCCAGAGTAGGAGTCGTTCAAAGCGCCCCAAAAAACAAAAAACAAGTCATAAGTGCTTCTCCAAGACAATGCGCACCATTGTCTGTCAAGAGGTTTTCAGTCCATGTTCAGTGTCTCCGTATTCCCTTACATTTTAACCGCTGTTACTTGTCCCTTTTGACTTCTATATGTTTCGTAATATAGAAATTCACTTTGAAAAGAAGCTTTAATTCTGTTGAAGCTATAAAAGAAAAGTTGAGAACTTTAAGGAGCTGACGGAAAGAGACCTACAGCACTGTTTCGAATAATGCAAGATTCGCATGGAGCTTTATGGAGATAGAAACCAATTATATTTATATGGGCTTTTTTAAATTATAAAGTGTTTCAGACTTTTAAAACGCGCTTTGGCATTTGAGAAAATAAAACTACAATAATAAGTTTATAGAATACTGGGACTTCAAAAATTGCGCGAAAGCAAATCTCGAAAACTTCAACATGCCGGTACTCGTATAAGCACCTGACATCTCGACAAAAAGCTAATTATTAAAACGAAGCATCAGCATTGGGCCAACCAAGTTTTTATACTTACAGTTATATTACACAATTCATATCATGGCTTTAAGCAACAGAGCTTTTCTGTTAGACTATGGCTAAGCGCCTTAAATGAGAAGGGTCATGGCTTTGCAACTTTGCTTCTTGATGATTGGACCTAAAAGCGCCAAGCCGTTTTAGAAAATCTTAGCAATTGGCTTACAGTCAAAACTCTGAGTTCAACGAGATCTGATTCTTTGGAATTCCTTGAGTTCAAATTAATTTTTTTTGTATTTTAAATCTTTTTTCGATGCCTTCGCCTTAAACCGTTCTCGCTCGTCAGCGCTCCTGAAAATCGCGACCAACCCTAAACTTAACCACAAACAAATGCGAAAATTAAGGTATTAGATGGTTTATGTACGGGGAGGGGTTGCATGTCAATGTTTGTGCGTGTGCATGTGTGTGCATACATATGTGTTAAGAGCGCGATTTGTACAGCATAGCAAAGCATATTATAGAAACTACAAAAAAATTGCATACATGCATACAATAATATACTACAAAAACAAAAACTGCAATAACATTGACACTCGATCGTTTAATTTCAATTAAAAACCTTTTTACGCTCGCAACTAAGCGTTTCACGGAGTGATAACTAGGGGAGGAACGATAGCATCAAATGCGAAAAGCCAAAAAGGCTCAACCAACAAAAAAATGTATGTGCAACAACAACAACATCTACACATAAGTAGCGACAAATGATTGCGTTGGGCAGATAGTGAAAGTAAGTGGTGAACTTGGAGCAGAGGCGTGCAACACTTGCTGTACGTATGGCTTAGAGTGTGGCACAACATAATGTTGCACTTGCTGCTTGCTGCCAAGCAACCACCGCTGGACCATGTCGTTGTGCGGATTGAGCGATTGCCGCACTGACTGACATTCGGTGTTTGGTGTTGTTTGGTGCGGCGGATTTTGTTGTTATTGTGCATGTAGATGTGGATATAGTGTCGTATATGAATGTTTGGGTATGCCGCAGTAAGCATTCAAATGCTGGGAATTCTTGCACTTGTCACCAACTGCGGAACTAAAACGATGCGCTGGCGCTGGCCGTAGCAGAAGCGCAGATTGAGAGAACAGAAATTGGTGTTCTTTAGAATTTGCCACCAACAATCCTAGAAGCAATAATTCTAAGCAGAAATGTTCGATAGCAGCGGCGCGCAGGATAAGGCCAATTGGCGAGCGTTTAGCTTTTCTGTATTGTTTGCTACGAAGGGTCGCAAATGTGTCTCAATGAGTCTCAATGAACACGTGGTTGCAGGGCAAAATGAGCAGTCGGTATTGAGGAAGGCTGACGTTGATATAAAAGCCAAGGACATTCCCAATTGGAACGCAGAATCAAATCAGAGTGCAAATAGAACGCACGAAAGTGCACAGATAAATTGATTAAAGTGAACAAATTTTTGCTTTTAATAATTTTGGTGAACTTACAAGAAAGTTATTTTATAAAAATGTTTCCAACGCTATCGGGCAACAGCACACATCAACTACACTTGGATAACAGTAATACTACTACGCAGCAACAGCCGACATTACAGCACTCCCAGCACCAACAACAACAGCAATACCGCTCCATCAAACGCAGCACCAACATGATATTTCGCATTGAACACCTCCTACCGAGCACGAGCAGAGGATCGACGGCTACAGCACCAATAACAAGAACAGCCCCAATATTGGAAGGCACTCACTCGCCTCCACCTGCAATTACGACCAGCGCTAGTACCCGTAGTACCACTTCCACTGCGACAACCGCTAAACGTTCAAAAATGCGTGCCACATGTACGGGCGTACTCTTGTCACAATTCACACCAAAGGACATTGTGTCCGAAGCGATACCAACATACGCACTAATGAGCTCAAACAATAGGTCGGCGGCCGCTGAGCAATCCATTACTGCTTACTGCACACTCTCTGACAATGTGCTGCGCATGAGTCCAGAACTATTTAGACGTATTAAGCTCTCAGAGGATATACACAGTTACAATGCACTGTTCGAGTTGCAAGCAGGCGGTATGGTGCATGTGCGAACTGTGCGTGATATAGGTCGCGATGAAGAGCTTGTCGCGTGGTTTGGTGAGGAGATTGCATTATTAATGGCCATACCATTTCTCACACCACTTAATATACAAGGTGAGTGTCATTCGGTTTTTTTTCTAATTTTCTGTAAATAGTAAATAAAGGAAAAAAGAAATAATTACCTACAACTACAATTTCTCCTACTTCAATTACTTAAGGCAATAAACGTTACACTTGTCACCTCTGTCAACTAACATTCGAAACACCAAATCCGCTAAAAATCCATTTGGCGCTCGGCTGCGGGCGTCACTCCATGGATATTCTCTGGATTCGTCTACACTACGCACTTAAAGCTTCCAGCTACACACAACAACAGCAGCTGCTTGCAGCAACAGCAACACTAACCCAACCCGCGCTACCTTCTCCAACAGCAGCCCCTTCGAGCACATCCTCAATTTCACCTGCTTCATCACCACAACCCGCCGCATCAACACAACAATCCTCACAACCACAACAACACCACCACCACCACCACCTACAACAACTACACCGCTTCTCTGCATTTAAACCTGTCTCACCTTCCATAGCCTTCACCGCCGCTGTTACAACGAGCTCGTTTAGCAATCCAAATGCGCACAGCGCCAGTACTGCAGTAACTCCAAGCACCGCACTTTCATATCTGCCACCTATCGCATCGGTTAGTGGCGCTTTGCCACATATGCGTTTATTACAACCGGCCACTGGCGTAGGAGGCATTGATGCAGCAAATTCGCTCAACGCTGCCGCTCAAATCGAAGCGATCGTTAGCAATATGGGCGCCTCCAAGCAGGGACACCTCTGCATCTACTGTGGCAAAGTATACTCTAGGAAATATGGGCTGAAAATTCATATACGCACTCACACGGGCTTCAAGCCACTTAAATGTAAATTCTGCTTACGTCCTTTTGGTGACCCGAGTAATCTAAATAAACATGTTCGCCTACATATGCAATCGAATGTGGGCAGCACTCCCATCGAAGGATATAAGTGTACGCTGTGCAACAAGACGTTGGCTCGACGGCGAGACCTCCAACGTCACATAGAATCGCGGCATGCGGGTGATGTGGGAAGCACCTGATATAGCATTTTATAGTAGTGGTTTTAGAATCGGATGTTACCTAGGACTCTGGGAATATTTGTGATATTAGAAATAAGACGTCGAAGACAATATTGATAAAACAAAAACGTATGTAGATAATTAAGGAAAACAACACAAGTGTAGAAATATAAGTGCAAACTGAGAATCTATAATTTTAGACAGAGTTTTGTTTTTTGTTTTCTGTTAAAATTTCGAAAGAAAAGCATAAATATTTTTTTTATGCAAACAAAGAGAACAAGTCCGCTACGAATTGGCACCCAATTTCAAGCTAATCGGGGCAAAATTGAGCGAGTTATAGCAATTTTACGAAAGGTTATGGTGAACTCAAAGCAACATCGGATTAGGAAGTTTTCCGGCTCACTCGGCATTTGACAGTTTTGTTGGTTTACAACCGATCTTTATCATTTTTGCATGTCTTTGAAGCCTGACGCTTTTGCAATGATCTACTGAAATTTCAGGCTAATCGGGGCAAAATTGCGCGAGTTATAGCAATTTTACGAAAAGTTATGGTGAACGCAAAGCAACATCGGATTAGGAGGTGTTCCGGCTCACTCGGCATTTGACAGTTTTGTTGGTTTACAACCGATTTCGCAAATCAAACCAAAAATGTTTATTAATTGAATTTATTTATATATTTATATTAATAGTTATTATATGTATGAAGGTAATTTACATTGCTTTATAATTATTTCTAATACAAATTCCACATATATTTTATAGGTATAGTAATAATATCGCATTGTATATCGTTTTTCTTCTTCATGAACATATGTATGTATAACCTTTTCAGTTTATTAGCTTTAAACCACATTTGGTTTTAATCTGCGCCCTTTTATTTGCTTTTTTTAACAAGAATCATGGGGAAATTCAAACTTATGTTATAAATTCTGCAAAAAAGTCAAGAAACAATAACGCAATCTTTCATTTAATATAATTTTTTGCAATTTCGTGACCCATCGGGCAAGGTATATATGTAGGTAATATTTGTTAATAATAGATTGCTGTAGGAAAATTTAAAAAAATAACACTGAATAACAACCCAAAAATATCTTGTTTGATGATTACATTTTCTAAAGCAGTTTTTCATGCTGATTACAAATCTGAAAACCGTTTTTCTCTATCACGTCAGGTTTTTAAGATATTAACATAAACATACATTTTTATGCCTCCACTTCATATAAAGCTAGGGCTCATGAAAAACTTCGTGAAGGCACTAGACAAAAACTCAGATGCTTTTCGGTACCTATGCAACAAGTTTCCAGAGTTGAGTTATGCGAAAGTGAAAGAAGGTGTATTCATAGGTCCACAAATAAGGAAGATCATAGCAGACAGTCACTTCGAAGACTTACTCAGCAGAACTGAAAAAAAAGCATGGTTGGCATTTAAGTCTGTTGTAGCCAATTTCCTTGGAAATAATAAATCTCCTGACTATGTAAATATTGTGCAGAAGTGCATTAGTGCGTACAAGTTAATGGGTTGTAACATGTCCCTCAAGATTCATCTCCTCGACTCACATCTCGACTTCTTTCCAGAAAACCTAGGTTCTGTTATTGATGAACATGGTGAACGTTTCCATCAGGACATCTCGGTGATGGAGTCACGCTATCAAAGTCGATGGAGTGCAGCAATGTTAGCCGACTATTGCTGGATGCTTCAGCGCAACATGCCAAATTGTCAGCACAAACGCAAGTCTACAGCCAAGAAATTCAAGCCAAACTAACTTTTAATTTAAGGAACTTTACGTTACACCTATGTATTTTACAAGTGTATTATATCTTAAACTATGTGTATTTATGTTAAGTAGTACTCTATTCAGCGATATATGCTCTACTGTGACTTGCCTGCGAGCTGTTTGCTTTGATACAATATTAAACATATATAAATGGTCAATACCAAATATCTCAACAACGGTGGGTGATAGAGACAAACGGTTTCTATATTTGTAATCAGCATGTCTTACTTGTCTTAAAACAAGTGTTGGTTTCCAAGATATTTTCCGAAAGTCTTTTTTTGTTGATCAGTGTAATTACTAAATTGTACAAAGACCCTAACCAACATTTCAGAAATTTTGCAAAAGTATCTAAATACCAGTCATGAACTAGAATTTCTGTTGACTTGTTAGATTTTCAATGCTTCATGGCCAATCAGAAAACCGGCAGTCTTACAAAAATAAATACTAGGTGAAAACATTCCGTCTCTAATATCTTGATTATGAAAACTAAACTAAAGCAATTTCTTTTAGCTTTTTGGTATAAACTAAGAAATCATTAGCGCAGTTCTCAAATAAGTGCAAATTACTAAATATACTAGGTTGTTCAATAAATTTTGCGGTTCGATAAGAGAAGGCGTTGCTACTAGCTTAATTTTTTGTTTGTTTTTCACTCTTCATATGAACGTGTGTAAACTTCCATTTCAATCTGCGAATTTATTCTTTGTGTACCAGCCATTTAGTATTGACGTGTCACAGTATTTTCTACAGTGGTAAAAACCAAGTTTCGTGTAGTGATTGAATTTTTATTTTTGGAAGGTTTAAAAACATAGGAAATTTATGAACGAATGTTGAAACTGTATAAGGACTTTTCACCATTAATTAGTAGAGTAGAAAAATGGGTCTCTTGAATTTAAACATGGTCGTACAAGCCTTAACCACGATCCACACCAAGCGCGTCCAAACACAGTAACAACACCAGAAATCGGAAAAACATAGAGGATATCGTATTGGAAAATCGTTGAGTAACTGAATGAATTAAAAGCCCTAGGCATTTCATTGGGCAGTATAAGCAATATTTTTACTGAACTATTGAGTTTCAGATAGTAGCTGTGTGCACAATGGGTGCCGCATTCGCTAAGAAACGAACAAAAACACATTCGAATTGGACTTTCTCAGCAACATTTAAAGCGTTTTCGACAGGATAAAGTGGATTTAGTGAATCGCCATGGATGAGACTTGGGTCTATCACCATGATCCTAAATCAAAATAGGAGACTTAAGAGCGGTGTAAACTGAGTTCTTCGGCTCCTGACAAAACAATAAATTTCTAATATTATTGTAACCTTTTAAATTAGCTGAAGAAAAATTTCGTGCAAAAAGACCCAGTTTGCAAAAGAAAAACATAATTTTTCATCAGGGCAATGCACCGTGTCACAAGAGCATTTTAACAATGGCTAAAAATCACGAATAAAAGTTCGAATTGTTCGATCATTCACCAAATTTATCCCCTAGCGACTTTCAGACCTAAAAAAGTGCATGCGTGTATAGCGTTTTTCATCAAATGATAAGGTCATAACAGCTGTGAAAGCGTATTTTTCATCAGCCCATCCAGATTCTCTCAACAGAGATGGAATGCATAAATTTCATCTCGTTGGAACAAGTGTATTGATGTTCGGGGAGACTGTACTGAATAATAAAGTGTATTTCAAACCATAAAATTGTGTTTTACTTATCGAACCGCAAAACTTATTGAACAACATAGTACAGTTTTACAAAAACAAATACTATGTGTAAAAGTTCTTCCTAAATATCTTTATTATAAAAATCAAAAAATAAAGCAATTGGTTATTAGCTTTTTGTATTAACTAGAAAATCATTAGGGCTGTCCTGAATTAAGTGCAAATGATTAAATGAATATACGAGTATATGTCACTAGAATTTGCAAATATCTTTATGTCGCACTTACATTTAATTGTGAATTGCCCTATTAATTCTCACTTTTATAGTTTAATTATTTTCGTGAAAATTTATTTTAGAATGGACTGCCTAAAATTGTTAAAAAAATGCTGGTTACGGCCTTTGTTCATTTATCCGTGCTTACTAATTTATTGGCTGCAGCTCGGAAAACAGCTTATGAATATGTCTGTACGTATGCAAATTTTAGCAGTCAATTACAGTTACATTGTACGTTCGTAACTATTTAGTTATGTACTTTAGTTAAATGGGAGGCTGGTAGGTAGTTAAGGTGTTTCTTAGTTATTTATTTTTTAATGCATCTCTATGTAATTCATTTAATATGTATGTATGTATATTTTCATTAAGAAGTAGGTAGATTTTCAATAGAGATTGAGCAAAAATATTTGAAACACTGATATTTAGAAACATGTACGGTAATAAGTAATTGCAGATTTTCTTTTGTATTTCTTAACTTCTTACATATTACAATTGATTTAAATACATCAGTATGTCAGCAATATACAATACATACATACATCCGTATGCACAAATGCGTTTGTATACTTTTATTATATTTGCATGAGTTTGCTATTACGTGAAATCAATATTTTTTCTAAATCAAGAAGATAAATTATTTCTCAAGATTTTGTTATCTTATTCTATTCTTAATTTTCAATTACTTTAACCTCCATTGTACATACTATTTACTTTTTTATAGTGACTTATTCTGAATTTCTAGCCGCTTCACAAAAATGTATATGCATATAAGACTTTTTTTTGTTATTTTCTCATTTTTTAACAAAGAACTTTAGTAGACGGTAGTTTAGTATTTCAGCTGCATGTCTGAGTAACTGTTGTATCAAGTAGCTACGTATGTTTGTATATATGTATGAATGTATGAATGCATGTATGTAAATGCGAATGTGTACGTATTTTTGTTGTTCAATGAGCCTTTCTGTTCGTTTAATTGCATATGTATAGATGTATGTAGACGTTTATGTATGTATTTGCATGTGTATGTAGTAGTAATTATTTATAGGAAATTGAAATTTAGATTGCGGTTTTTTGTATTGCAGAATAAGGCACTTTATTCAGAAATTTGTTCATATTTATGTGCTTGTATGTTTGTGTATATATATACATATGTACTTATACATATATATACGCCTGCACAATTTTCTTGCATCTGTGTATGCATTTGCGTATTAATAAATATTGCGTCAGTGTTTTATTAACCTTAAATCAATTTTCCTCAATACCTCCTTCGTGAAGTTTGGCTAGATTTAGAAGTGGATGCCGTTAGATAATTGTAATTGGCAGACACTTCGCATTCAGGAAAAAATGCATACCATATAGAGTGACTTGTATGACTTACAGTACTCACTGGCAAAGCTGTGCGTACTCGCCCTAAGTATGAAAAAACTCACTTAATAGTTCCGCGCGGAAAGCTCAGCTGCGCATACACTGTGATCAAAAGGTGCTTTTCCAGTTTATACTTCTCGGGTCTAGTAAGATAGAATACCAAATTGCACTTTCTCAAGTGCCGTGACGTCAGTTCAGAAAATAAACAAACAAAAAGAATAGGGCAAAATAAGCAAAAGTGATTGGAAATTCAAGAATCATAGAATAAAGCATGCACATATACATACGCATTTGCAAAAATGTTTGTTTATTTTCTGTACTGACATCGCTCAATTGTTAAATTCGCCAAAAATAAAGAATGTGCAACGTGTTCGCTGATCATACCGATTCGAAAATATAACTCTTTTATGTTTTTCCCCCTTTTTTTGCTGTCATTATATTATCTGGCCATCGTAGCCGAATGGATTGGTTCGTGACTACCATTCGGAGTTCGAAGAACGTAGGTTTAAATCTCCGTGAAACAACAAAATGAAGAAAAAGTTTCTTCTAATAGCGGTCGACTCTCGGCAGGCAATGACGAACCTCCGAGTGTATTTCTGCCACGAAAAAGCTCCTCACAAAAAATATCTGCCGTTCGGAGTCGGCTTAAAACTATAGATCCCTCCATTTGTGAAACAACATCAAGACGCACTCCACAAATAGGGGGAGGAGCTTGGTCAAATACCCAAAGAGGGTGTAAGAGTCAATTATATATACATTCTGTCAAAAAAGTACCGGTAATTGTTCAATAAAACGCAAAATAATTTTTGTAATCATCAAAAATTGTCGCCTTCAAAATAAGCTCCAATCGAAGCTATACACATATGCCAACGATTAGTTCAGTCATCAAAGCACCTTTTAAAAGCATTTGAAGAGATCTTCTTCAGCTCTTTCAGCGAATTCTTCTTAATGGCCTCTATTGACTCAGCGCGGCGTCCGCGGAGTGGCAATTTAAGTTTTGGGAAAATGAAAAAGTCATAGGGGGCTAAATCCGGTGAATAAGATGGTTGTTCGATGATATTTGTCGAGTTTTTGGTCAAGAAAATGTTCACAATATGAGTCTTGTGAGACGGTGCGTTATGATGGTGCAAGATCCATGAGTTTTCTTTCCACAAATTGGGCGGTTTCCTGCGCTCATTTTCTCTCAAACGTTACATAACGTCCACATAATATTCTTTATTTACCGTAGAACCATTTGGAATGAATTCCCAGTGCACAAGACCATAATAATCAAAGAAAACGAGTAGCATGACCTTCACTTTTGAGCGACTTTGACGTGGTGTCGGCACGTTGGGTTTCGGCTCATGTGGATGGCGCCAATCAGCCGCCTGTTGAATGTTTTGCATGTCAAACTCATATACCCACACCACCTGTTATGATGCAATGATGCGCTGGATAAACGTTGGGTCCGAATTCACTTGCTCAAGATTATCTTCCGACACCTTCATCCGATGAATTTTTTTAAAGAAATTCAACTCTCTAGGAACGAGTCGAGCAGCCAGCCGTGTCATGCCCAATTTAAGGTGTAAAATGTTGCGAATTGATTCGTCAGACACGCTAAAGTCACAAACTACTTCTCTCATACTTAAATGATGGTTTTCCAGTACTATTCCCTTGACTTTGTTGACATTTTCATCCGTTGAATACGTTGTTTGGTGACCAGATCGAGGCAAATCTTTCACGACTTCTCGGCCCACTGCAAAAGCCTTATACCTCTCGTAGACCCGTGTACCGTGTTTTTGATAAAGCACACTCGCCATAGGCTTTCTGCAACATTTTCAACGTTTCGGCATACGAAATTTCGTTCAAAACACAAAATTTAAGACAAATTCTTTGTTCGATATTTTTATCCATAGTGAAAATCGCAGAGCGCACCTGCGGTTGACTGATATAATTAAAGGGCAAAAACAAGCTAATTTACAGATCACGCTCAAACTCTGCCACATTATAGAGGACAGTTGCACCAACATTCCTGCAAAAAAAATGTAGGCATATGCGTAACGCGCGCTTTTTAAATGAACAATTCCCGATATTTTTTTGACAAAATGTATATACATATACATAACATCTTTCTCTCTCTCACACTCTCTCTCTCCCTCTGTCTCTCTCTCTCTTTTACTCTCTGCCACCCAACACTTATTGCTTCAGGATCTGCTAAGTAATTGCATTAATTCTGTATCTGACAGGACTTAAACTTATTTTCGCTCGTGAAACTAGGCGAAGTACATACATTTACAGAATTAGCCAAGGTGGACTTTCTGTTATTATTTATTATAATAAATTCGCCTTCGCCAACACAAATATCGGCGGAGTTTATGCTACTGAGCACCCAAGTGATTGAGAGTTAACCTGTGTTGGTCTCCATCGCCTAACCAGATAGTATTTCAAAGAGCGATAGTGCTAAGTCAATAAAGGTTGCCGGTGTAGCAGAGGATAAGAGAAGGCCTTGGAAAGATCAGGTTGAGCAGGATTTGACTTCACTTGGTGTGCCCAACTGGCGCCGGTTAGCACGAGAAAAAAATGACTGGTGCGCTTTGCTTTTGATCGCATGCCATGCACTATCAAATTCAGGGTTTGGCAACTAGTTCATCAAACTTACTTTGAACACGATGAAGCGGGAAACAGTGACATTCTTACCGGGCATTCTGTCGGAAGAGCGACATTTGGATATTCATTATTTTTTATTTTTTTTTTTGTAATAGTTGCAATAACTTTCGAGTGAAATTGTTTTAATCTTGTCGAATTAATTTTTTTCTGCAACATATGCAATCCGAACATACAATACTTAATTTTGCCCTTCACTACCATAGATGTCTCTATTTAGCTCGTCGTCTAAACGTCTTGGATTAAGGAACCGAAGTGCTTTGTTCCACGACATATTTAATATAAAATCGTATATGATGAAATGCCCACGAAAAGATTATCTCTTTAGTTGACTGTTTCGTATGCGAGAAAACTGGCAGTTCGTACGCGATCGGCAATTGCAGGTATAGCTGTGCAGTTATAGACAAGAGATGCATTTCGTATGAATTTTCAAATCACTCGCCCAAAACCACTCATTTCCCAGCAGCGCATATAATTGCAAATCTTCAAGCAATGTAACTCACTTTTTAATTAAAGTCGCCTATTTAGGAATAGCTGAAAACAATGCTGCTCACCCTTATTAACTCTATGAAGCAGATTTTTCACATTAAAAAAATTCCTTTCGATGTTTATTGCGTATCTTATTCCTCTTAATTTTTATATTGTTCGAATTTAATCAACAACAAAATAAACACCGTTATTTTCATAAATATATAAGTACATAATGATATATATACATGTGTATGTAAAAACTCATAGAATAACATTTTTTTCTTCGAAAATATTCCCTAAAAGCTTAACACACATAGTTTAATAATATTAGTATAACCACATAATATGTACGAGTATGTAGGTATGTATGGATCATGCTTGCATGAGTATGTGGTTATGTGGATACTCCGATCTAATTTTCGTCTTAGATTTGTTTAAAAAAGTGGTCTTCTTTTGTAATGGTTTAAAGCTAAATATTCACTTCACACTTTCAATGATGATGGAAAAATGCTATACTCCTGTTACATAACACTTAATTGCAGGTAGATTTTGCAACTTCCATACTGTGTACATACAAATATATGCAGGAAACGCCGTACTTCTCCTCATACATTTTTCCAACAATATTTGCTGTACTGATAGTTTTATTTTTGTTCACCTCTAGATTTGTTTCGTTTTTTTTTATTATTTATTATTTTTCATTTTTGCTTCGAGGAAAATATGTACTCATGGATATTCGCGTTTTCTTGTGAAAGTCTTTCATATTTGTTTCAAAGTTCTATCAACATTAAGGGGGGGTAGGGTCACAAAATCGAAATTTTTTTTCTTCACTCATCTTATAGTAAATCATTTCAAGAATGTTGTGTCAAAATTTTAAGTGGATCGGAGCAGAACTCTCAAAGTTATAGCCTTTGTAGGCACTCTACCTCGAATGCGGAGCATCGATAATTTCTCAGAGTCATTTTTTCAAACGCGTTTTTCCCGAAACGACTTCTTAAAAGTCGGTGCCAATCACAACTCCGAAACTATTCAACCGATTCTTTTCAAATTTGGCACACGTTTTCTAAATCAAAAATACCTCCCCCCTACACTGTTTTTTTTTTATTTTTTGTTTTTTAAGGTTGTTTTTCACTTACAAATATGGCGAAATTTTTCGCCAAAAATGCTCGTTTTACGTTTTTTTGCCACCAAAACTACAAAAATGAAAAAAAAAAATTTTATTAATGTAGGGGGGAGCATTACGTCATACTTTAACTGAAAAATTCGACTTTTTTAGTTTCAGATGATTCTACGACGAATGCCGATTGGCACCGCAGAGCACCTCTCGAAAAACATATCTCCAAAAAAACTCTGTCATGGGCTTATTTGTCAATATTTTATTATTAATATTTTTTAAAAACTTATTGAAAAGACGTACAATAACATGTAACTGATTTTATTAAAGTTACTTAAGCCATATTTCTGTAAAAAATTCACAAAAAAAGTGTTTTTTTTTTAGCGCTAAACCCTACCTCCCCCTTAAGTCATTTAATCGAGTATACATTTGAGCTGTAAAACATTACCCCTCTTTATACAAGTAAGTACTACTTAAATATATAAGTGGGTTTTCAAGTAACACATTGGTTATACATATGTATATGTACGTTTGTATGCAATTATGCATATATGTATGTATATTATAACTGGATTATCTAAAAATTGGTACACATATAAATTGTTAAAGGTAGTTATATGAGAAAATTTTAAATTTTTCCCCCGATTTCATTTAATATTTATTTATTAATTTTAGATGCTTAAATAGACACCAATAATAAAGTTAACATTTTTGATTGTTGTTAATATTTTCATTTCAAGATTAATAATCATATGTTGATTTTTGAAAAGCTTACAACTAATTTAGTCATAACTTAGAATTGTCTGTGACATCTTACTCTGTTTAGTTCGATTTTAATATGTTTGTATGTATGTATGAGTTTTTATACAATATAACATAAATTCCACTTGAAGCACACTTGGGTTGGTCTACTACTACATTTATTTAATAGTTTTCAGGATTTGCTCAAAATTTTTTTTTTTTTTTCAATTTTATCTGTTTTGTGTAGAACAAAATATGCACTATGTTTCCTCTTTGTTAACAATTAATTTTATGTATGGTTTCATAATTTCATTAAATTTTTATTTTTGTTTTTATTTTTCAAAAAGTGTACATCTCATATTACAGTTTTGACTATTACAATCGTTGTTTCTCCCAATAAGGTAGTTTTCAGTTTTCATTGCGTTATTCAATGTTTTGGAAATACATTTTTTGTTTAACACGTTACACAAATATGCACACATTACATGGAAAATTCTACTTTTATCAAATGCACCTTATCGTTGTATTTAAATTTAAATTCTTAAGATTTATATACTCCAAATTTTTGGTAAAATATCATGGCACAAAAGTTCAAAATATATTGGGAAAAGTTTTTCTAAAATTAAATGAATTAGACGCCTACGAATATTTTCGTAAAAATGGAAAAGCAAGAATTTCGTGTGCTCATAAAAAAACTTATTTTGAACGACAAAAATAAAGCGAAACAATAAAAGTTTAAAGCTTGGTGCTTTTGGGTGACGATCATACCAGTACACGTGACCATATGGTATCGATGGTCTCTCAACGGAAGGTTCGCGAGTGAATGTACATGAACATCAAGAGATTTCAGCGTGATTCAAATTTTACATAGAATTTTTACCTAGGCGTAAAATTTCAGTGGCCCGGCTTGCAGGTTCGCCTTTACCACAGAAACAATTTTAAAATGTGCCGAATTTTCTGTTTGTCAAATTCCATTGCTAACACCCTGTAACTCACAACTGAATAGAACAAGCAAAAAACAGCAAACGATTTTTTTGGTGCGAAATGTCACCTTGGTAACGATCATCACCTTTAAAATGATTGAGTGTTAAATGTTAATGAATTCCTTTTTCCCCAAACATACATATATATTTAAGTATATATATCGTCCCCTTAGTATTAAAATAGTCTATAAATTTTTTGATTTTTTTGAGAAAATGAATTTCAAACTTTTTGTCGAAAGTAGCTCTCACTCAAATCTCGTTATGTCTGTAAATATTTATTATTTTTTGACTGACGTTTTGACCCACTTTGTGGAACTAGAATTTGACAAAATTTTGACCACATATAAAATCGACGATGGAGAATCCAAAAATTCAATAAAAAATACTAAGGGGACGATATATTTATTAAAGATTTTTGATCACACTGTGGAAGGAAAAGGCCAACAGCGTTATACTATCGCGGCAACTAACCATCACTCCGAATACCGAACTAACCGACATACATATGGGGCATTCTTCGCCAACCGGACACCCCCATCTGCCCAGAACAGTTTTTATAAAAAAATGTTTCCCTATGCCGAAATAAAAGCTTATGTCATGTACTTTAATTTGTCATGTGGCACTTTTTAAATATTCAAGATGGACGACGAATATTGACAAATATGTTGGAAAACACCAAAAAAAATGAAGTAGTTTGTTAAGAAAAGTAGAGAGAGAGATTCTGGTGCAACGTTCGACTGTTTCATTAACAGCACTAGTTCTTGATGTATTTCACATGTCAAACGGTACAGAAATAATTTGAACAAATTATAGAAAAGTCTAAACGAATAAACTATTAAAAATAAATCTGTCAAACAGTTCTTTTTAGAACTATTATCGCATCTGTTGTCGATATCGCTAAACTTCGTAAAACATTGTTTAACAGTTTTATTGACAGCACAAGTTCTGTATATGTCTTAATCGTTAAACTGTCTGGAGATTATTATAAAAAATTCTGAAAGAATAAATTAATATCTATAATAATACCTGTCAAACAGTTCTTTTCAGAACTATTATCGCCTAAAAAATGTCGGGAAAATCGAGAAGAGATCGATGCATTAATCCCTTTAGAAAAGTAGGTCCATCTTGAATATTTAAAAAGTGCCACATGACAAATTAAAGTACATGACATAAGCTTTTATTTCGGCATAGGGAAAAATTTTTTTATAAAAACTGTTCTAGGCAGATGGGGGTGTCCGGTTGGCGAAGAATGCCCCATATACAAATACATATATGCCCATAATTATGAAAGCGGTCTCTGTCAAAATAAAAAAAAGTTTATTTATCAGTTATTCACATGTCACATAGACCTATTGGTACTTAGCGGTACCAGATGGACCTAATTTCTCCGTAGTGTACATCTTGTAATGAGGCCAATTTCTTGGCCCGAAGTCCGTTCTGCCACTCACTTCTGCAGCAATGAAAGCCACCGTTAGCAACCCACAAGCGAGCTTGGCAGGCTGAGAGAGGCGGCAGATGGATAAAATGGACAATGGATGTTACCTGTCATGACCGACCAACTGTCGCCGACCCTCTTGCCAGTAAGCAGATGGGACTGTAGGCAGCTGGTTGGTAGGTAGGTAGGTAAGTCAAATGGTTTAAGTGCACCTGGCACTCCTCAAGTAGCACTAAAGCACCGTTTTTATACCATTGTGAGACCTCCAACAGGCAGATATCTACAGCCAGCCAGAGCTATTGATATAATGGAGAAGATTGATTGGATTTAGGTTGGCGCACTGCCCAAGGCTGTGGAAGAAAGAAGCTTCCAGTGACCTTAGTCGTCCAGATGCCAAGCCCGGACATTTACAGAAAAAATGCTCTCCTTCTCTGAAAGGTCCCCACAGCTGGTTGGACTGATGGCGGACCACTTTCGATGCGTGAGGCAGATGGAAAAGGTAGGCATCTCCAACAGTGGACGCAGTACAATAGACTTCATGCTGTACTTGCTAGTTGCGAAAAAAAATGTGTTTACTAACATGTATTCCTCTAGTTTTTCAAGAATATTTTGAGAATCTTAAAATCTCGAAATAAAATAGAAATTATAAAATAATTAATAAATGTTCATAAGTTTAATTATTAAATGCTCATTAATTCATTCATTACACCACTTTCATAATTATTGGCACATACTCATATGTACATACAGAGAGATAAAAAGGTTTTTGTTGTAAAAATGGTTTTTTGAAGTTTCAGAATTGCTAAGTTTGCGTGTTGAGCCAAAAGGATGCATTTTAATTCGAAGAAAAAGTTAAAAGTATGAGAGAATGTTATGCTTTGTACTTAGTCTTGCCGGCGAGCAAATTTGCAGAAAAATTTTGCGTTATTTTTGCTTTTGTTTGTAGGCATTGTCTACTCATAAATTATAAACAATGGAGTGGAGAGGTAAGGAGAATCGCATTGCCGTGATTGCATTACAAAGGAGTGGTAAAAGTGCAAGTGAGATTTATGGTACGAATTGCTGAAAAAACTTAATATTACGAGAATATTTGTTTACCGCACGATCAATCGTTTTTCCCAAACGTCTGAATTGACAGACAGAAAAAGAAGTGGTCACGCTTGCGTGGTTCAAACCGGTGCAGCCACAAAAGTCGTTCAAGAAAGAATTTGCAGAAATTTCCTTAGAAAGCAGAAAATCATGTCCAGGGAAATGAATATATCGACCGGATCCATGTCAATATTAATTAGAGATGATCTCCTTATGAGAGACTTCTGCCGCTCAACTGGTCATCTTTTGACGACGCGCTGGAAGAAAATTATACTCGACAGAAGCAAGCAGCTTTTTCAGTGGCACGCGGTCAACGGTCATAAAAGTATTCTTTTCACTATTGCAAAAGTTTTTAATATGCAAAACGACAAAATCTATGCTAAAACACCTAAAGACGCAAAAAAATGTTGTTCTAAGGGTTCAACGTGGCCACCATTTAGCCGCCGGAATAGTTTGGCGTTACTTCTCTTCATTTCTGCGAAAAAGGGGTTACGACCGCGACAAAATTGTACCAGGAGGATGTCTCAGAAGGCGTGGTGAAGCAGTTGAACAGTACTCTCTTCAATGGAGAGTGTTGGATCTTCTATCAAGGTTCTGCTCCAGCACATAAGGCAAAAACCACCCAGCAGTAGCTAAAACACAATATTCCTGGGTGCATAGGAGTTCATAGCAGAAGACTGGCCATCTGGAAGTCCAGATCGGAATCCATTAGTCTACAACTTGTAGTCAGAATTGGAGAACATGGCCTATCAAAGACCTCACAGAAATTTGGAGAGTCTCAAACAATCTTTGGTACGAACAGCCACGGCAATATCCATGGAAACCGTGCGTGCTGCAATAGCTGAATGGCGTAATCGTTTGAAGGCTTATGTAAAAGCAAATGATGACCATTTCGAATGCAAATTTAAAATTTTTTCTTTACTATTTAAATAATTAAATAAAACTAATTTCATTAAAAAAATATATTATAGTTTCATATCCATAACGGCCTTAACTTTTAACAGAATTTATGGCAGGACTAGGTATATTAGCTGCCTAAAGCGTTACCTCCAAATATGCTCAAAAATTATATTAAGGAATATCATAACCAATCAGTTTAAATTAAAAAAAGAGCAATTAAAGAATTTTGTTTGAGAAATGAAACACACGTTCGCCAATTTATAAAATTCTTTTTTCCATCACCAATTATTAGAAGTGCACACTGCTAACGAAGATATCCAAAACGATGTTGAATTCCGGCTACAAAATTTTTCACCAAATGCTTTAAGAGTTTTTTAAAGCAAAAAACACAAATTACGCCAAAACACTTAATTAAATTTGTATTCTTTTGTTAGAACTTTAAGTGTATACCAATTATTTTATCATTGTTTACAAAAAAACTATTTTATTTAATTACATTATAATATTAAACTGTTATAAGTCACCAAACAGTTTGGCATTTCAAACGCCCACATATGAAATGAATATTATTCAATTTGATACTTTTTGTCTTTTTTTCTTTATTTTGGCTTAGTTGAAATACTGCAATTGAACACCGTCTGCATTTGAACTCATGTCTACGACCTTATTGCGTACACATACATAGGTATACGCTGTATATATGTAGTTTAGTAAATGTGCAAGCATTTTTGATATTATATTAACTTATAATTCCAACTAAGTTAACTTTTCTAAAAATTAATAGCGCAATTTTTCTGCCTTGACATTTAGGTACAACAACCCGCTAGACAAAACGTTAACTCACTAAATAGACTCTCTAATATACCTATGTAGGCATATGTACATTTTTCCATTATTGATTTAGACTCATTTTCAGCAAAATTTTAAATTAATTTGTACAGCGCGCTTTTTGTTTAGAATTAATTTTCATATGTCAACAAAACTTAAATAATGTGATGACAAAAATGATTTTTCTCTTTTAATTTTTTTTTTTGTTTTTTGTTTTTTCTTTAAGCCATATAATGATTTTTTGTTTAATAAGTACGTTTTACGACTTTTAATTACAGTGTAAAAAATACTTTAAATTTATTACTTGTTAAATCTCACTTATGATTTTCAGTATAATGCAAACTAATTGGACGTTTTAGGTTTAATCTTGCTTATTACTCATTTTTCGGTAAGATATTTTTTTCTTTTTTCAATTGAACAATAATTCAATCAAACTAAATTGTCTTTTACCTTTACTTAAAAATTAATTTTAAAGCTTAAGTATTTATTTTTAAGTTTTTTTTTCAATCAACATCAGCAAAGATTGAATGTTTAATTTAATTGAAGGTCTTCTTTATTTATTTTTTTTATTACTTATTCAAATATTTTGTATTAATTATATTCGTTAACAATTTTCTAACCAATATCGAGGCAAATAAATTTTCATCACTGGAAATTCGGCTTTTACATAAGCTCTTCTTCCTATTTTGTTGAGTTTTTCATCGATTTTTATTTTTGCTTTCAATCTTATTATAATAATTATTATTATTACTAAAGCCAACAACAAAAGGGCATACTTGTGTATGCATAGGTATGTGTTGACTGTGGCAAGGAAAGTTATGTTGTAGGGAGGGAACACTATACATATTCGTGTACTTTAGAGCTTATTAATTACAAGACACACGCGTAAATATAATTACCATTACAGTAGACTCACGATTGTTTATTATTCTGTGCTTAAATTAAAGCTTTCTCTTAATTTTTATTATTATTTTTTTTGTTGCTTTCCTTTTTATTTAATAGATTCTGATTTTTATTTTGCATATTTCAAGTTCTACATTCCATACGTATACCATTTCAATGTAATTTTAAATTGGCTGAAACTTTGTAGGTATTGCATTTGAAATGCCGTTAAATAGCAACTTAATGGGGAAGACTTTGGGGTTGGTGTTTGTGGGCTTCGGGAAGTTATCATGCGATGCTCAAATATATTTGGTAGCATCTCCACAGTGTTATATGGTGAGCTACTTATTATACATTTATACATAGATTTATTATTTAAAACTTTGTGCGCTTTTATTAGTTGTTGCTGAAAAATTGAGTGAATAATAGATACGAGTATATAAAAATCAGAGGAAGTGATTGGATCATAAAATCAAAAGAACAATAAGTTAATTGATAAAGAAATCTACTCTTTATTTCTTCAATACGGCAATACCCACAAATCAAAGAAACGCCATTTAAACATCTATTATTAGACTATTAATATAATGTTGCTGTTGTTGTAGCAGTAACTTAGGAGTTTAACCTGCTACAGTATTCAGAACGTAATTGTGCCAAGGTTACGCGGGACTCTCGGGAAAGTTGGAGCTCTTCGTCTGCACTCCCATGGCAGCCGGTTCTACGTTACTCGAGTGTTTTTCCGGACCAAGGGATGCCGCCTCAGTAAACTAGCCCTTTCTAGTGTACCTCATCTGCCTCGCACTTTCCTGCAATGTCGAATGCGGTCGAAAGTGAAGTCAGGCATTTCCTAACCAGTTTTGAGTGCACCATTATCGAGGCCAGGGCCCTGATTGCCCCTTGGCTGTCAGAGTAGATATTAACCTCCGTGACAGTTATTACACAGGTGAGCACCCAATCAACTGCTTCTTTAATCGCTGCTACCTCTGCTTGGAATACACTGCAGTAGTCCGGTAACGTGAACTTTAGTTGATGGGGAACTCCTTCCGTGGATAACTCGTACGAAACCTGTCTAATTTGGTCCCCTCGATAACTGCTACTTTTTCTCTACCGCACAGCTTCGTTAATTTTTGTCCATTCGTTCGAGTCTGACGAAAATACTATACAATTCATAGTCTTTATTCATATTACTGCATATTACTCGTAATTGACGATATAGTAAAACATTGTAAATCACTTTTAACCGTTACTTTTACTTTTGATTTTGCAAAACTATAACTTTCTTACTCGTAATCACAGTTGATAGTGCCTTACAACTCATAATTCCGCTAACTTGAAAAGCGCGATAACTCGTAATATTTTGGTTGTCTCTTGGATTACGTGTTATGGCGATTCCAATATACTTACAAGTATAAATTTGAGTAAAAATTCACTATTGCTAGTAAGACCACACGCCAGTCGAAAAATCGACAATTTTGCAGTCGCAAGTGCTCCAAAAAGACCCAAATTAGATAACTCTACGTCATTCATTGGAGTCTTTTAGTCTACATTACAGAGAATTTTTCGTAGATATGTGGGATTTTACTCGTACAATATCAAATTAGCTCGAAAAGGGAAGACGCTTGATCAGTTGAAGCGGCTGAAAATTTTCCGAATAGCTCGTACTGGACTTGTTTAGGATTGGCGTTTAGCTAACGAAATCTTCATCTTGATCTGTCACAACGGTGCAATAACAGCAACTTCTAAAACTAAGCAGAAGCTATGTAGAGAAAGCACAAATTCAATTGCCAATACTTGGGTGCATTGAGTAACTCATCACTACGTTCTACTTCAGCTGAAGGCTATTAAGCAGCCGTTCTAATTTTTTCCTGCCACAGCGCTACAAAAATTGTTCCTTTAAAAGTTGTTGCCATTCTTGTCATATTCACCACAACTTAATACATATTTCTTTGTCTTCTAGTTAATATTCTGTGCATTTCAAGTAACTTTTAAATATGGTCCAGAAAGACGCTTATAAATTATTTTAATGTCTTATATACGAGTATAGAGTTACCGGGAAAGTCGTTCTAGTTACGGAAGGATATTATTTGGTATTTTTAGCACCGCGCAAACCGAAAGACTGGAATAGTATTATGAACATGGCGGTGCGATCGTACCAAGTGGCACCAAACGTTTTGGTTACCCAATTAATGTCCGCACACAGGAAATCCTGAATAAAATTGACGTTATGACGATCCAGGCGTGTAAGCTTGAAGTTGAGTCACATGAGTCAACGATTTTCCTGCAGAAGTTACTCTTGTTAGGATTTCACATCTGTGATTAACATTTCTAAGTGAAAAAAATTGTTCAGCAACCGCAAAATAATCACTAGAGAGCTGGCAGAGGACTTGAACATTACTCACAGATCCGTTCAGGAAATTGTAGTTAATGATTTAGGCTTGCGCCGTCTTGCTGCAAAGTTGGTTCCAAAGATCCTGAATTTCATGCAAAAATGGGATCGCTTTGATGTCGCCCTAGACATGATTTCGAAGGCGAAATCCGACCCAACCCGACTGGAGACGAGAAGTGGGTTTATAAGTACGATGCTCCGAATGAACCAACTTAAAAAAATACGTCTCTTTCAGTCAAAAAAGAAAGCGATGCTCACGGTACTCTACGAAAGGATGTACTGAAAAATCGAAGGCGACTCTGATGACTATACCGGAAATAGAGTTTCAGAAATGTTTCCACAGCTGAATCAAACGCTGACATAAGTGCGATGCAGTTTATGGGGAGTACTTTTGAAGAATGAACTTGGATAATGAAGTCTTATATCCGTAGCAATACAAATGATTTGGAAACAAATCTCTTTAAATATATATATACTTATATAACGGAAATGGTTTTCTCTGATTTGTGCATAGGCATTTCCGCATTTTGGCTTTTCAAGCTAACTTGGATAAGATAATCAAAAGGATAATTTAAGGATACTCAAAACTAGAGTATTAGAGTTCTTATAAGCTATACAATGAGTGTTTCAATTCATTTTTTCACTTTTGTTTGTTCAATATTATAATATCTATAGAAATACATATATGAATTGATAGCCTGCCTTTGAAATTTATTTTATTTGCACTCGCACGCACAAATATTTTTTCAGTAAAAGTTTTCAACTACGAGTTCATGTAACACACAAATACGCATATAATTTAAGGAAACCTTGGTTTAAGAATTTCTATTTGGTTGTCAATTAAAGACTTGATTACGTTTGAGTCCATTTTAGTTTTTACTGTCAATATTGAATTTCATATCTACAATATCCTTTAAATGTACATAAGTATTGGCGTTGTGATCGTTTATAGTTATCCGTATAGTTATTTTGGTTTTTTTTTTAAACTTGTGCATGATTTCAGTTTTATGAGCTTTTGAATTGTGTATGATTTTTAAATAATAGTGCGATTTTCAGCTTTCGTTTTCATTGCATCGCAAATATATTGCTTCTAATTTTATTGTTTACTATACCATTGTACAACTGTAAGTGGTATGCAAGTATAATATACATATGTATGTACATATGTACGTATATCTCTTTTTGATTTTTTATTCTAACCTGCTTTCGGTGCGATGTTTGCGTTTATGTTTTTATTAATTTTTCAGAAAATATTTAAATTTCACATTAGTAACTTGGTATTTTCTTTCATGTGGCCTCTTTAGCGGTTGTTTGTGTACGTATCGGTAAATATTTTTTCATCCATAATTGCATGTGTATGTAGCTGCGTGTTTTTAAGTATATGTATAAGTATTGTTTGTTTGTAGTTTATGCGCCTCATTACAAATTCAATTGAAGGCAAAAAGTTAGATTAGCAATACGTTTGTATGGAGCTATGTAAGTTCTGCCATGTCGTTCTGCTTTTGGGTGGGTATCCAATGAGCTTTTCATCGTTGATTTACCTTGGCAAAATTAATTTCCTGTGAAACACGCACACACATGCATGTATGTATGTGCATATGTAAGGATGCATGTGACGTAGAATAAGTCAAGTTATTGTTTTATTTTTATTTTATTCTTGTAATGCACTTGTATGTGTTGGAAAATATTTTATTTTCGTATTTTCATTAATTAATTTTTTTTAATTGATTTATTTTAATTTATTTATGAAATACCCTGCAACTTCACTTAATATCACAGTTTTAATAGATAATTTTATGTAATTTAAAAAAAGGAAAACTAAATGAAATTATTGGAAGGCAAGAAAAATGTGTGAATATCGTTTTTATGTACGTACTGAGCAAAATAAATGTCAAGTGTACCCACCTAAAAACTTCAGCGTTAAAAGCTAGTACGGCTTTTGCATACAAAAAGAACAGAGAAGATGACTATAACCGTAAAATATCTTATTTCTTATTTGTTTACATTTTCTATTCAAGATGACGAGAAGTCAATTACAGCTACTGCCAATTTTGTCAAGGCAATTGGGTCTGAAAAAAATACGTCACTGAGGTTCGACAATCAAAGATGATTTTACTGGATGCAGTAGAGCTCTTCGGGTCAAATACATTTTTTACATATACACATTTTAGGCAATATCTAGTTTTGCTCGCAGTTGAGAGAATACAGAAGGTCGTGCATATTGCGGTACCGCTACTCTATTCTTTTCTTTCTACTGTTGTATAGGGTGCGCAGGGTATATCACAGGACGTCTTCGTCTAACTCATCTAAAGGTAGGCCCAGGAAACATGCTGTTTCGACAGGTTGGGTCCAGAGGGAGAGGAGTGTTAGATGAGAAGGTTTTAAGGGGCATGTGAAAAGGTGTTTAGTGTCGTGCGAGGTGCCTTCACATGCTGGACATGTGTTTGGTATGTCGGGGTCAATTCTGGATAAGTAGGAGTTTAACCTGCTACAATATCCAGAACGTAATTGTGCCAGTTTAATGCGGGGCTCACGGGGAAGCTGGAGCTCTTCATCTGCTATAGGTGGTGGTTGGACTCCGATTACGGCATTCGGTGGTCGGGAGATTAAGAAGGTGGTAACGGTCTCCCGATAAATGTCGTTTAATGTCTGTCTAAACACTGTTTGGTCCAGTAGATGTCTGTTAGTTTTGTCGTGGATCTCGTCGGCGTAGTTTAATATGCAGGTGTCTCCTGACGTGCCTGGGAGGTGTCTCAGGCTCAAGCAGGTGTCTGCAAGGGTGAAACCTGCAGTAGCACCCTTACAGGAACTGCTTGCTGAGCAGTTAATTGTGCTCAATTTTTTTCTACCCTCCTCGAATGTTTCATTTAGTTAACCTAAAATTTCATTGTTGTATACAAAAGCCAATTTGCAAGTTTCCTCTCAATTCACTCACATTTATCATCTAAAATAAGATGACGGGAAAATTAGTCTCAAATTCTACTTCAAACAGCAATTTTTGAATTCTATCATTCATGAGAACTATCCATAGTAGGATTAAGTTAATTACAGCTACTGCTGATTTTGTCAAGGCGGCCGCCGTAGCCGAATGGGTTGGTGCGTGACTACCATTCGGAATTCACAGAGAGAACGTTGGTTCGAATCTCGGTGAAACACCAAAATTAAGAAAAACATTTTTCTAATAGCGGTCGCCCCTCGGCAGGCAATGGCAAACCTCCGAGTGTTTTTCTGCCATGAAAAAGCTCCTCGTAAAAATATCTGCCGTTCAGAGTCGGCTTGAAACTGTAGGTCCCTCTCGGCGAAACACCCAAAACTGGTGTACGCGCCAATTATATATACATATATAATTGAGTTTGAGGGAATTTTCAGTAAGGCGGGCTTAATTATAAGCAAGCTGCTTGAAGCCTAAAACCGTTGATGCTCTAATTTTTCTTAAAAACATTTAAATAAGATTTGATTGACAGTAAATGCATAACATTAATAAATATGCATGCACAGTCAAAATAAATAATTGTGTTATTATTCGATAGTATCGATAGTCCAAGCATCAGCTCAATAGTTTAACAGCTCTATGTCTGAGAAAAGCCTCCTAATCATTTCCAAAGCACAAGGCATATCTATAAATTATTGCATAAGCTTGCTAAGAATTGTATCAGAAGTGCTAAGCTAAATAAACACGGTTTACTTTAAGAGTATTAAATAGACTTCTGATTCCATATTATCCTTAAACGTGAATTTAAACAATGCTAGCTTCATTTATTCCTAGTTTTATAAGTTTTTTTAGCGGGTCTTGATCACATGAACAATTAGAGACAATCCGCAACATCCAGGATCATTTCGCCAAATTTCTTTCAGGATTCTTGTTTCATTTTTGTATTCTTGACAAAAAAAGTTTTTTAACACGAACTTCTGCATGGAGTGTAAACGCTGTACATTAAGCTCAAACACTAGTAATTCTTAAACAATCCCTTTAATCAGCCATTCAAAGGGATACTAGGTGAGAAGTGTGTATCTCGAGTGCGGATATCTTTACAGGAAACAAGCATTTATTTTAATAATCAATCGGTTATCAGTTCTTCATGTCGTTATCAAACACAATTTTTCAATTTCATTGGTGGGAATTCTATTAGTTGTGCTTTGCACCTGAAGGGCTGTACTAATTCATACTGAAAGCCAACCAAGCTTTCACGACACCAAAATTCAATTCACATCAGAGTTTGTTCACCAGATTTCATCGAAAGTGACACAACCAAGTTTTAAGAAGGGTTCACTTGACGTGTTTTGCTTCATACCTACATATATATGTATAGCAATTTTAACATTTAAATGTATACTAAATAGTCAATGATATCAAATATTAATTATGTAGAAGATATGCACAGTGTATACAAAACTTAGAATTCATATTTTTTTGTGTGAAAAAATTTTCAATAATTTGATGTTTCATGTCCACAATAAGCTTCAAATCCGGACCCACCGAATAGTAGTCACGCACTCAGCTACACCGGCCGCAACAAACACAAGATTTATGTATGTCGGTCGCTTTATGAGATCGGTAAACCAGCTCGCGATTATCGAGAAAGCAAAGCAACAGCACAGCGAGACAGTTTGAGATGGATTTTGGAGTGGTTGTTGTTGTTGTTGTTGTTGTGGATACTTCACAAATCCTGGTCGCTTTGTATAGCAATTATCGGCATAACTCCTTTTAATGACTGTCGTTATTTTTACAGATGAGCTCATTTAATTTCCTACAAACGTGTCTGAGAATGGGATATCGAATGCAAATTTATTGTAACTGGGCAAAAGAAAATTGTAAAATTGTAAACGTTGGTGTAACTAAATAAAAATAAAACAATCGTTTTTGTTGTTTATGTTACAAAACTTTTGATTGAAATCCTTTACAAACTCATACATTTGTGTCACATAACTTCCTTTGTAAGCATATGTATGCAGGTATAAACTTAAATTCTTTCCTTCGTTTTTTTTTTTGTTTTTTTTTTTCTTTTTGCTTAATCATTTTAACAGTCGCTAATATAAAAGCTAACAATTCAACGCATATAGCTGCATAATAAACAAATACATACTTGAGAACGTTGCAGATTATGATAAGTTTGCAGATTATGACAACTTACACTCGCATTCGAGACGATTCATTAAATCTGCTTTCATGAAGTTTTCATACTTGCAGGCTGTATGAAATTCTTAAGATTCTACGCTTTAGAGTCGCTGTAACAACTGCAAGTCATCAACGATTAAAACAAACTAAAAGAGAATAAATCGTATGTATGTATATATGTATGCAGTTGTAAGTATAATGCGACTGAGGCAAACATTTTTTTATCGTGTTTTATTTGTTTTTGATGTGTGATGTGAACAAAATAAAACTCCAAACAATTACACTTTGCTACAACTGTCTTATATAAAATACATATACACGTTCTTATGTATATTTATACAATTAATTTTTGTATTTTTAACGCAAATGTGCATATTATAGTTATAGCTTTTCTTTTTTTTCTAGAATACAAACAAATAATACACCGTTATGAGTATGAGAGTATAACACATTGCATATAGTGCATGGCATTCATGTATGTAGGTAGATAAGTATTAATTTATAATTACAAAAGTACGTAATATGTATTTGGAACACTTTGCGTTTACAGCAGGAATTTGAGAAGAAAATAAAAATATATTAAGTAATATTTTACACTCACTTCAATAAAGTATAAACATATTTGAGGACTTTTGACAGCAGAACTTATTTTACTTAAGCAATTTTTGCTTTCAGATTTCAACAAATCCTGGACTTAGTTTCTGGACGCAATTTCTTAAGCTACGGTTGTGAATATTTAATTGTTTAAATATTGATTGAAAATTCAACAATTTAGCGCACGAATACTTAAGAATGTGCTAAGTCGATTTAAGTTGTTTTATCAAAAATCCACAGATATGTGTTCTTTTATATACAGTGGCTCTCAGTTTATTTCGTATAAAAGAAAATGTATGATATTTTTTACTTAAGTTACATTTTCAAAAAAATTAAATTTATATTTATTATAAGTTATAAACACGCACAAATAAATGCAAAGTAATTTTAGTTTAAGAAGAATATTTACAACAAAAACAGAGTACGGCGTAAAACGGCCGCACATCTTGTTTCGTGTGCGAGCTTTTACCGTTATTGGCGTCAATATTACGACTTGCAAACTACCCAAATTTTGTTGAATCCTACTATAAATCATTTCTTGGAGTTATTTCTTAGATTTCTTTTCATTTTTAATTTTGATTTGGATTCTGCGCAAGATTTTTGGATCTTTTCACGTTGGCAACGGCGAATATCGCAGGCGATGAAGCTATAAGCTTTACGACGACATAGACATAGCGCAACGAATAAAGATCCAGCGGCTACGCTGGCTGGGTCATGGATACAAACGCTTCGGCTCTGAAAGTATTCGATGCGGTACCAGCTGGTGGTAGCAGAGGAAGAGTATGGTCTCCTCTGCGTTGGAAAGATCAGGTGGAGAAGGACTTGGCTTCACTTGGTTTGTCCAACGGGCGCTGGTTAACACAAAGAACAACAATGCTAAATTCGGCCAAAATCGCGTAAACGTTTATCGAGCCAATTAAGAAGAAGAATTACGAGATATTTTCATTGTGAGGAACCAGAGGTGAGACAGTGATTTAGTTCTTTAAAAATGCTAATTCGAAGAAAAAAGATGTGAGTTTAAGCATCTCCAAAGTTAAGTACCAAATACAAACCTTTGTCGGTGACCGGAAACTATAAGAATGCACCATAAAGCCAATTTTTAGTGAGGAACAGCTCGAAAAAAATCATTTGTTAATGCGCGAGTGCAATTTGCTAAAAGTTATGCTAATATTAACGAAAACTTTTGGAATGATTGTTATTTTCGTTGATGAAAGTAAACTTAGTCTGATGGCTGCAACCTGTGACGAACTGTAAAACGCGATGAAGATCACATTATGGTCACTTGGCTGTTTTTGGGAAAACTATGGAGAAAACTACTTATTTAAATTTATTGTAAAATAATTTACTGCGAAGTACTGAAAAATTAGGTATGCGGGATCTACATATTTCGTTGCCATCAAGACAACGACCCCAAATATTGTTCGAATATTGTGTAATTAAGGCTTATCTGCAGATTTCGCCATATGGGATGGAACACTAGCGCAATTGCCCGATCTCAATGTAATTGAAAATTTGTGGACTATTCTTAAGCGAAATATAAAAAAATATCGCATACACAACCGACAAGACTTAAAAAGCGGCGTACCAAAAAGAATGAGAGAGAGTAACACCCGAATATGCAGTCTCGGCTAAAATAAGTTTTAAAATAAAATGGCTTCCGTATAAAATATTAGTTAGTAAAATCTTTATAAAATTTATATAAATTTTTAAATTTACCCAAACACACGAAATAAGCTACAAAGTCGTTTTCGCTGTATTTTGTTTTTGTTGTAAATATTCTTCTTAAATGCAAGTTACTTTGCATTTATTTGATAACTTTTTGGCTTTATAAGGCTCTCATCATTCCCGTCCTATCGTATGACGCAGAAGTCTGGACGATGACAATATACGTTGAGGAGTCCCTTGGAGTGTTTGAGGGAAAGATTCTGCGAAAGATTTTTGGACCTTTGCACCTTGGCAACATGGAGTATCGCAGGCGATTCAACGATGAGCTGTATGAGCTTTATGACGTCATAGACTGCGACTGCGTTGGCTAGGTCAAGTCGTTCGAATTGATACAAACGCTCCGGCTCTGAAAGTATTCGATGTGATACCAGCTGCTAGTAGCAGAGGAAGAGGAAGGCCTCCTCTGCGTTGGAAAGGTCAGGTGGAGAAGGACTTGACTTCACTTGGTGTGTCCAATTGGCGCTGGTAACAACGAGAACGAAACGACTGGCGCGCTTTGTTAGGCTCGGCCAAAATCGCTTAAGCGTTCTTCGTACCAATCAAGAAGACGTTACGAAATAAGCAGTGAGTCACTGTATGTATATTTAATAAGAGTTATTAATAGTTAGCTGCCATTGAAAAAATATCGCTAGCATTAGCACTTAAGGGCAAGTAAATAACGAAAGAAAATGTCTGTTGAAAAAAGATCTTCAGTTGAACCTTTACGATTATTTTAATTAATTTTAATTATTTTTTTTGTTTTGTTTTTTTGTTTTTGTAATAAATTCTATAATAGTACTAACTGATTTGTATTATTACTTAAATTGCATTTGAATGTGATTTTGTACTTTTTGACAAACTTCATTTCGATTCACATACTCTTAGTAATTCATTAGTATTTAAATGACTTCAATTCGTTTAAAAGTGAATGCTTTTTTTGTAATTTTTTGGCGGTAGGAAAAATGCACGCAGATTTGGTTTGGCCTTTAAGGATAATTATTTATATATATAAAATTGTGCAAAGCATGCAAGCAAAAAAGTGGAAAAGAATATAAGCCTGCAAGCCTTAGCGGCTATTGAGGGAATAAACAACCAACACAAATAAATCTCAGTAGAACTAACATATTTTTGGTTTACGAAAAAAAAAATATTTATATCAGCACAAGCGGGAACGATCACTATGCAGAATGTAGCTCAAAAAGTAATGATTTTAAAAATTTGCCAGTTCCGCAGCCGTAAAAATTTGATATGCAGTTTGCAGTTGAGTGCACTTCAACTAATTGTAATTATTTTTTCACTCTCTAGCAACTATTTTACGTACAGTGGTTGTTCGTTTTGCCGATTTGGTCATCTTAGTTATTTACAATTTTAAAACAATATTTAAGTTAATTGGCAACCAAATTATAGGCCTACTTCCATTGTGGCTACTACAACCACAACTTTTTCACTCTTCATTAAGTTTGAACAAAAACAATTTTATATTAATTTCCATGCCTCTCCCCATTTTCCGGGTTATTAAAAAATGTTACAATAATTTCTAAGCAAATTAAAATACATAATTTGGCATTTTTAAGTAAATCTCTTAAACTTTTGATTTCTCAGCACTTATCGTCTTCGTTATCTATTTTGCATTATTTATTTTTAATTAATTTTTTTGTTGCAAATCTAGTTAACTTTTCTTTAGTTCCCTATAAAATAGTTTTAATTGTTTTTTGCACTTGGTTCATTTGCTTTAAAGTATACAAATATTGAATATGTATGTATGATAAAAAGCATAAGTTTTATAGTAGTTAAAAAGTAGTAGATAATAAAAAGTAAGAAAAACGTAAATAGATAATTGGCATATAGAGCGAGGGTGGTGTTTTCTCTGTTGTATATGTGTGTAAGTGTTAGTGTTCGTGTCTTTCGTCACTTATGCTTAGGTTATTTCTCTTGGAATTTTATATTATTCCTTAATTTTTATTTCCATTGATTTTGCTTCAATTACTTCAATGCTGTTTTAATTTATTTTATTTTTTTTTATGTATTATTCACTACTACGTATTCATTTCGTAGTGGTCTGTACGTTTTGAGCAGTCCGTTCGTTGTTCGTCCTTTATTGTAATTCTCTTCTTAAATAGCTACATTTTATTTTAGTAATAGTACATTAATTCATTTTGGGCGGGTATGTTTATACATATATACATATACGTATATATATGTATGGTGTTAATACACGATATCATTTTATATGCTACTAGTAGTAACGACACAACTACATATTCCAAGTGCATACAGGGTGTATGCAGTTATAAAGCGCGTTGAACGAAAAAACCGCTTATGATGCATAAAGATGTATGTCTGTATGGGATTGTGTAGATGAAAAAGAAAATTTTGTTCAAAATTTGGCTCAAGAAATGTATTTTATCGTATTTGTTTGCGTATCTGTTTTTAAAGAAATAGGATATTAGCTCATTTTAATATAATATATAATTCATAATGGAAAGTTTCACTCAATATTGTATATGCCTCAAACTGATTTAACCATAAATTATATTTTCCAAATTTCGGTATATCTAATTGTTGTTGCTAATTTACATAGTTGTCACTTATTGCACGAAGAGGCTCACAAAAGTGCTTCAAGACCGAAAATTGTCTACTAGAGCCGTGAAGTTGGATTTTCTAAACTCGTCGCCGCACTTTTCGCCACAAACATTCAACACAACTATTCAACTCTGCACACACCCTTTATTGTTACTTGCATATGCGTACGCACTTTCGTTAATTTCACCTCTGCGCAAAAACATATAAAGTAAATTTAATACAAAGAATATAAATTATACTCATATTGGCTTGTTTACATTTTTTCTCTTCTTTGCATTACTGTATCAGCAGATTTAAATATAATAATTTCAATCTTGGGGCTTGTTTGTTTGGGGCAGTATTATAGTTGCACTCCATGATTGACTCTTTAACTTGGCTTCGGTTTCTCGCAACAGCAAAATACTTACTGCACTGGCCCCAGAAATCCTATTATTAAAATACTTTTTATTCAAACAGCCGCGCGGAAGGCCTTTTTGCTAACGTCAATCGCGCAATGCAACTATAATACTGCGTTTACGAACAAACCCTTGTTTTTCGTTTAATTATTCTATACAAAATCGTGTGTTGCTCTTTTTTCATAATTCCAATAAATTTTTTATTTATTATAATTTTTTTTTTGTTTTTGGAAATATTGTATTTCAATACTTCAAAAGATTACATTTCGTTACATCGTTTCAAACAGGGAAGCTTGCTTACGAATGTTGCAATGCTGTGTTGCGCGCTCTTCATCAACATTCATGCAACATTGTATTTTTTCTATAGGTGCAATTTGATCCGACAAACCCTCCTGTATATGCATAGACGTTGCAACATGCGCTCTTATTTACATATATGTATGTATGTATTTACATTATAGTGTTGTTGTTGTTCTTCTTCTTCCCTTCGCTTTTCATTTACTACTATTTTCTGTTTCTAATCACACTCTATATATATTCATTTATTCCAGTTTATACGAATGGCTAACTGTTGTTGCTTTTTTTTTTTTTTTTTTTTTTTGTGTGTTTTTTTTTTTGCATATATTTATGTGTGTATGACTATTTGTTATATGTAGAATACCTGTCTGCGTACAGCGACCATGCGTTAGTGCATTTGCGTGCTTATGTTTGAGTATGTTTATGTATATGTATAGTATGTATGTATATTGATTGGTATAGTTTTAATTCTAAGTTTATACATGGGCGGTACCTCAACCTTTGGCATGACGCTTTTTGGCGCGTCAAATGAAGTGTTTCGCTTGCAATGCGATGCGTGTCTTTGAGCGTTTTCTTATATATATATATACTCGTACTATAATATATATGTATTTATAGGTATGTAAGTAGATACGTATGACATACGTATGTACATATGCATGTACGTGTTTCTTGTATTGTATTCATGTACCAGCACAATTCACTTATGTTGTTGTTGTTGTTGTTGTTGGCGCAATCTCAACAGCATTACTGGCCTATGTTGTGTTGGTCATCGCTGTAGCATTGCAACCTACATCATTGACGCCGTCCAGCGATGTGAAGCTGCCTGTACGTTTTGTATTACCAACCACAGCAGCACCTTTAATACTCTCAATACCTTCGATATCATTAATATTCGCCGTTGCAATTGAGTTGGCATCATCATCATCAGTTTTGTTTCTGAAAGCAATGAATGCAGATAAATGATGTTAAAAACTATCGAACGTTTCTACAGAGACAAAGCACCAGTTCCAATTAATTTCTTTTTTTTTTTAACATTTTAAAACCAGAAACCAAAAAACCGTAAATATGTAGAAGATATTTTTTTTTATTAATTTAAAGTATAGAAATATTTAAGTTTGGACGGAATCGAACTTTATCGAACGAAATATCAATTTCATTTTTGGCTTTCAACATTTCTATTATACCTATGAGAGCTGAGCGTTCACATAGATAAGGCCTATAATTAGGTGTGTGCCAACTGGGTTTTGATGTTAAGATATGCAGGTATGCAGGTTTTGGATGCACACCTTACTTGAAAAGTTTTGTGGTTTTTTTAACTTTCATTACTAGCTTTGACGGGCATTTTGTAATTTACGTTTGACCTATGCTGCCTTGGTAACTTTTGCTCAATGTATGTACAATAAAAAGTTTTTTCTAATAGCGGTCGCCCCTCGGCAGGCAATGGCAAACCTCCGAGTGTATTTCTGCCATGAAAAAGCTCTTCATAAAAACCATTTGCCGTTCGGAGTCGACTTAAAAATGTAGGTCCCCCCATTTGTGGAACAACATCAAGCCAAACCAGACAAATAGGATGAAGGGCTCGGCCAAACACCTAACAGAAGTGTACGCGCCAATTATGTATTTATTTTTATTTTTTACGTACACTAAGGACTTTTTGCAAATAACTTTTGGCAGCGTTATAATTAGATGTTTGCTTATAAAATTTGCCATTTATCAAATTTGTGCGTAGAAATTTTGTTAGAAAAAAGGCTATCTGCTTACTTAAAGACCAATTTTTATATTGTTTTAAACTCGGTTAAAATTTTATTTCATGAGTTTTATATTTGTTGCTTGTAAAAGTCTACCAGAATCGATATAGATATAAAAATATGTTTTCCAAAATTATCATAATGCCGAAAGGATTCGATTTAGTCTTTTCTTTTTATGCATCCGCCTGCGCGCTTTGCATACGACAACTAGAGTTAAAATTTAGATATCTGAACGAATTTTCATATCTCGCCCGTCGTTCAACTTAGGCTGGTATTAAAAATTAGCAGAATTTGCACTAATTCGTAAAGCAAATTTGACCAAAATTTATAAACGGGTTGACCAAAGAAATAAATATGCTTATTTGAAAAAAGTGGAAAATGGGAATGATTACATTTATCTCTGATATCACTTTATCAAACTATCCTATAGTACACTCATCGCCTTTGGCCTTATCAAATGTGATTTGGAAAGTTATTGATATTTGGCAAAAACCTCACCCCTCTGCCATTATTGTCATCCCTTCAGCTGTATCTGCTACCTGAGATATCTTTAAGCAATTTAGTACACTTATTATTGGCATGAAACAAGCTTCCATTTGAAATAGGAAAAACGGTCAATAGCTACGCTCACCTTTCATATAACGGCGGTTTTAAAAGTTGAAAAAAATTCAAATATTTCTGTAACTTTTAACGAAACAGTGCTGAGATTTAATACTAGTGATCCATATCATAGAAGGGATATAGATCACAAAAAAAGTTGTGCAAGTGGACTGCACTTTTCAAGTAAATTTAAAAAATATGTTTTATTTGAAGATAAAATGTGCGCCGGGAATATTCGAACTTAGTCGCTGCCATACTTGTTGTATTTGCTTTTATTTAATTTTGTAATTGCAAATGCCTATGGATCTCTTAGGCCTCAGTTAGTAGAAATATAGCCAAACAAATTGAAGTATTGGTTAATAACTTTTTGTTCAGAATATTGTTGAACGAAATCAAAATGGCTGCATGAATTTAATCCAAGCTAATCCCTATCACTCCAAATAGAATTATAAACTAAATAAACAAATTTATTTTTTTTTTAAATTTAAAACTAATTTTTTTAAATTAAAAACAAAACTAATTAAACAAATTTATTTTTTTTTTAATTTAATTAGGTTAGAATTCTATTTGGAAGCATTCGACTCAGCACGAACAGTCAGACCAGTATGCTATTGAAATTTTACTTATAATAATTGTACTATTTGGGAAGCGCCAGACTGGTACTTCAACCATTTCGCGTTGCAATAATGGGAAAGTAAAAATAATATTTAGAAATACTAAACTCTGCGATCGTCTGAATCACAAACTCTAAGCGCCCAAAGCGAATAATGGTTATAGTACCATAAAGAATTAAAAATCGAATTCCTTTTTTAATTGTAATAATCAAGCAGAAACAATATTACTCTCTGATTTTCTATCATTAGCTTTCGAATACATATATACCACCAAACACTTGATTACATAACTAATTGGAACTATGCCTTGCCTGTTCGATAGAAAAGCCCTAAACACACAATGATCTAATCTTGTAAAGCAACGAGTGCGTGTGTTATTGAATATATAGTTGGAGTTGGCACAGGCATTGTTGCGATCAATGATAGAGCATTCGAAGAAAGTGAAATAAGGAGACGGAAAAGCGCTTACAATTTATGTGTATTTTCATTTTCGTGAACATCTTTGCTACTTGGGCCGTTGGTGAAGCGCAGCTTATTAGTTTGCGACTCGCATTCATCATCACACTTGTCATCGGACGCATCCACCGCGCTACCGCCCAGCGGTTTTGTCCACATGCCTTCATCATCCTCATAGTCATCCTCTGAATCCTGCATGACCGATTGCAGTGTACGCACAAGCGAAGTGGCCATGGCCTTCTCATTCGACACATCTACATCGTCGTCATCAACAGCATCCGTACCATCGGCAAATTCGCCAATTTCTTGCGTTACCAACGTTTCATTTCTCTCTACATTTGCGTTATTATCATAGCCTGTGTCGGATTTACTGCCTGTTGCAACGGGTCGGCCAGTGCCACTCAAGGCTGTACCGTTATCAGTCGTATTCTGCTGTTGCTGATTACCAACCCCAACGCCGCTGCCACTATTGTTGCGATCGTCATCATCGTTGTTGCTATTCTCTTTAATCGCAGCAGTTCCAGATGTTGTGGTTGCCGCACTAATCAAACTCTCACCTAAATCATTGGTGAACGAACTAAAATGCGAATCGAAATCAGCAAAATTATCCGAGCTAAAGTCGGTTGCCCAAGGTGTAGAATTGCTATTTGCAGTTAGATCGGTGAATGGATCCATGTGATCCCACGGGTTGTTGGTTACACCGAATGCTTGTAGTGCTGATGTTGAAATGGCATTTTTGCCGAAGAGCGATGAACCGCTGCCACTGCCGCCGCCGCCGCCGCTGCTGTCACCGCCAGCATTGTTTTCATCGTTGTCGTCATCATCGTCGTCTATATTGCGACCAAACTGAAACAAATTAAGGTCGTTTTCGGCGTTATGATCGTTTTCGAGCAGATTATTGCGATAGATGTCATGTTCAAGCGCAAAAACTATGTCCTTTTTTTTAGATTTGGTGATGGTGGTTGGCGCACATTTTCGAATTGCGTTCAGGACACGACAAATAGACAAAGATAGCAGTAAGTGATGAAAGTGAAATGAATACATAGAACTACATACATAGAACTACTGTGACTATAAATTGGATAAACTACTACTCTCACTCTCTCCACTTTTTCTCAATAACGAAAACAATGTTAATTGGTGTTTAAAAAAACAGTGTATTAACAACAAACCGGACACTTGAGAATAAATGGTTTAAAATGGCAATAGCTTTTATGTTTACAAATGTTTAAGCGTTTTTATTGACTATTAAAAGAGCATCTTGTGAAAAATGTTTTAAGTGACATTACAAAATGATATGAAAATGAAGTGTTAATATGTGTTAACTGTGCCTGTGCATAATTACAAAACTCTTGACTAAAATAATATTTTACAAATGCTGAGTGCATTGCATACTCTGAGTCGCAAATGGATTTTTGTACCTTAATAGAAATAATCTTTCAAATAAACAATATAAATAACTTTGCATGCAAATGCTACTAAAATAGTTGCTAGTTGAAATGAACATTTATTCTGAAATAATTTTTATCGATTCGCTTAAACCAATTAGAGTTGAATACAAAACTATAATTTGCGACTTAACTATGCAATACAATTACAAACTTTCAACATGTATGGCTTATTTATGGTACGCAATCCTCTTATACACACTAAATATGTCTACGTACATGATTTGCACTCATGACATTTGCACCAATTAGATATAACTTACGTTTGAACCGGAATCACTGAAGCCAAGGTTATTGCTGCAATTAATTATCAGTAAGAAATAAGCATTAATTATAACAATGATTAGGTATGCAGTATAAAGAACTTACATCATATTCGTTGACATCACATTTGATGACATTATGTAATCCCAAGTACTATTATCACCCAGAAAATCTTTTGGTAAATGTTGACTGTAGTCACCCGCTTCATGAGCGTTACAATTCGCTAACATTTTACTTTGTGTGGCTAAGGCCTTTGTAAGATCACCATCGGTTGGATTTATTATTGATTGCCACAATTTTAACTCAAACTCATCACTTAAATTACTCTCAATTAAGGCACCGATATGTTTAGATTCTGATATACTATTCGTAATATGTTTGAATATTTTTATTAAATGTCCCATATAGCCGAGGCGACGGCCCTTTTCGGTTGATCTATTAAAAGAAAAAGTTATGTTACATTGAAAGAAACGTTCAGCAATAAAAAATTCCAAAGCATTTACTCCATGTCTGTGTTTTGTTTCCAGCAGTCAATTAATTTTGAAATTAGCTTGCACTTTTCAATCACCTGAAAAAATCAAATACGTTTCTTTTTCGTTTGTTTTTTATAATTTGCATATGAATAGTACACACGTGTATTTGTAATACGGACGGACCAGTATCGGTGTCAACTTTGGTTTTGTTCTGCTTGTTTTCTGCACTTTCTCTGTCATCAACGAAATCTGCAACAGGCGGCTTTTCTTCATTTTCTGCCGCCTTTTCTGCAGTACCATCATCCGTTTCCATGGCGTTAACATTTGATGTGGTATCAATGTTTTCTAATTTATCTTCATTTATTGTTTCGCCTTTATCATCGGGAATTTGTTCCTCCGTTTTCATTTCAATATCTTCTTTTTCTGAAGACTTTTCATCTTCCTTTTCAACAGTGTCGCTTTCATCAGTAGCTTCATTGTTATCAACGTCTTTTCTATTATCAGACTTGAAAACGAAATCGAAAAACGAGGTATGTTCTATATTATTTTCCGTTTTATTGAAAGATCCATCATTTCCTATTGTACTGCCTTGCATTGAATTATTGTTTTTTGATAGTTGCGTATAAAATACTAATTGAAGACACTTTTCAACTTCGCTGTGCAAAAAATTATTCCAACAATATTGCTTGAAGAGGGTGAGTAGAGTTTCAAAAAAATCCGTTTCACAGACGCTTAAGTAAACCAAAAATAAAATTATGTTATTAACACACAGTAGCATCCAAAAGACTACTTAATGAACTCACGTATTCAAAATCTCTTCGTTTTTTGTCTGCAATAATACTGTAAAAATACGGCAGATTTGCAAACGTGTCATCCCAAAAGGCTGTGATAGCTTAGCTGCTGTAGTCACTATTTCTGGTTTCTGGAAATTATTATGGATAAAAAAATAAATGACTATGATTGACAACTAGAAATATGTACATATTTATGTCTCAAGGCATTCACATTTACATTCAGTTACTATATTTGATTACTTTCTCAAACCGTTTGGTATTGGTAGCCATCATATATATTTTTACCAACAAAAAAGAGACCAATTTAATTAACCATATCAGTTTCGTATGATATTTCGCATAATTTCGCAATTCCTACGAGTGTCGGAAATCATGGAATGTAAAAAAATATTACTGATTAAGTTGTTTACCTTCCGAGAAGATAATACCGAAAATACTTCAGCTTCTGCAATACTGTTATTTTTACTTCCTAAATTTATTCCGTAATACAGAATATCTTCTCATGATAAGGATGCGCGGATAATGTAGTAACTTTTTGTTGTATTGATACTTACATTTGGCGGGTTTCTGAGTAGCTCATTGAAATCTTTAAGACGTGGTGCAATGACACGGATCACAGTAGAGAGTATTTGTTCACTACACTCTTTTTCACGATCTTGTATGATTTTCATACGATCTGAATTAGGTTCTTCACTAAAATAACAGTGCATTAAGTTAATAAGCGATTAAGATATATATTATAATTAAACATTGAAATGAAGTTTGTACATATATACTTACGTAAACACCACAGGTTTTAGAAGAATAAGTACAACCGATATTCCTGATACGATTGCGCTCTCTTGCGCGTTTGGTTCCAAAATCACATTCAACAAGGCTTCAACATTTCGCTCACTCTCGATGGATTTCAAAATTGGATTCGAACCATCGAATGTGGGCTCAAAAGTGTCGTTCTCCTGCTCCAAGTAACGCATGGAACGACCTTGCTGTATTAAATCACAGAGGAATTCCGCAACATTTGTATGTTTGTCGGTTTCTTGAGGATTACCAATTATTGCAATCAGTCTCTCTACAAGTTTATCTCCAGTGAGCCACTGTAATTTAAAGTATGGATGTATTAATAGGGAAGCTGTTTTATTGTAAATATATAGCGAAGGTGTAACTTACTTCATATAAATTCCTTTTCATTTGACCACCTTCTACATCCCTCATCATTTGCATTATTAAATCGGGTATGACGGGTGTGAAAAAATGCTTACAAATCAAATCCAAAAAATTATTTTGCGACTTAATGTATTCCAAGAGTTTTAGGCACATTTGTTGATACAAAAACCAATCTTGTTCAGCCTTTTTTGTGAAGAGCATACTAAATGTTTTGCTAAAAAATGACGATAGCAAAGGATTCAGCGGTGGTTCGTTTTCCAGATATGAATAAAGTGTTTTTAATATATCTTCATCCGACAAAAGCTTCTCATCTAGGGACGGTAAACCACTGAGAATTACAAACATGTTAGTTTTTCAGCCATTTTCGCATGGTAAATTATTAAATTTTTAATACATACAACGTTAAAATTTCACAAGCCATATTTGCATGTCGATATCTTTGTGCCAAAGGTAGATTCTCAGATGGTTCTGTTGTAATGAGTTCAACAAGGCGCTTTATTACATCAGGACGAGTGAAACTACAAAAGCGAAAAAATAAGTGCTTGCATATTATCACAATTTTGAATTAGTGCTGCTTATAAATACATATATAATATTTATAATGTGTAAAATAATTCTCTTCCAAACAAATCTCTAAACTCAAATAATAAATAAGTTAAAACTTACTAATTAACAATAGTTTTTTTTTGTGATCTACACTCCAGTAATATGTCATCATCGTCCAGAAATTCCTCCACTGTAACGTTCTGCAAATAACATAAAATATAATAGTAACGGAACTTCTACGGAAACTTTATTTTTAATGAAATGTATTCAATAGTTTATTTGTTGATGTCTTCACATCTTTGTCGGGTATGTGGAAAGGCACACTGGTACAACAACAACATACTCATACTCATAATGGAGTTAGAGTATGTAGCATGATTGGGCACTGTTGCGTGTGCACTAGCATGGAAACATAATATCTTGATTATTTCCAACTCCCTCCAAAGCTCATCAAGCCACACAACATACGTGAAGTAATTGCCATTCGACACATACATATGTATATATGTACATACGCAACTCACCTCTTTCTCCAGCAGCGCCTCTATATTCTGTGACGGTGTATAGCTTTTGTCCCAAAACATTTTTGATTCACCTTTTATCCACGTCCTACTTTGAATTTTCTACGCCGTTCGTTTGTTTAGTTACTGATACTTTGAAACTTTTTTTTTTGTACAAAATAATTCTGAAGACTTATTTTTTTTTATTATTTAATAATATTTAAAACACGTCTGGCACAGCACTGGAAGAAGAGATCAATTAAATATTTTAATTTCAAAATCATAAATATGGACTCCGAGCAGCCTTTCAGAGACGTTTTATTTCTTGCTGTCGATTGACTTTCAACCTCTCCTTCACCACAGCATTTATTACACAGATTTACAGAAATGCATTTGATGTATCACCCGAGTATTTATATTGTTTCACATATTTTTCACAAAACACTCTGCGCAAACAATTCAAATCTATTTCCAAGTCTTTTTCTCAATAAAAATAGAAGTTTTTAATGATTTCTAATAAGATTTTTGTTCCAATGAGCTGCTGAAAATTTTTTTTCATTTCTTCAATTTGACAGCTCAACTGCAAGAAAAAGTATTACAACAGCGCACTCTTTCGCTCATATACAAATGATTTTTAACTGTCAAATTAGCTATAAAATCCAACTGAAAATAGTGTTGGTTGAAGGTTCAGTACTTGTTGCTTATATTTGGGTTTAATAACAACCGGGTTTCTTCCATTCCGCGGTTATTTACTAATAAACGAAATAATATTTACATAAAATATTCTACATGGAAGTTAAGTGACAAATAAATCGCAAAAATAAATCTTTATTCGTTTCAGCATTCAGAAAGTTACTTCTACTTTTTTTACACAATTGATTCTGAGTAACCATATAAATATATATTTCGCAGTAACCCAAATCACATCCCTAACATTTGCTTTCATTATGCCAACTCAAAGAACAGATATTAACGTTTAACAAATATGTTTCATAGGGCAAGGAATATTAATGGAACTATCACAATGCAGCATTTTATTAATACGTTTTTTAACCCGTAAAGAAAACTAAATAAACACAACACACAGTCCAACACGTCTCCACGTTTAAGATGGAACTTGTGAGGTCATCTCCACGAGATATATCCTTGACCATTGGCATCACATTTATCAGCTTTGTAACTCACCCCACACTTTAGTCAACGAAGTCTAGTAGCACTTTCGTGTGTTTACCTACAGTTCTATTAGTGAATTAAATATTTTATTTCTCTTCGCTTCATTAGGAAATCCGCAACTATAACGTCGCCACGGCGAAAGTTTTCGTTTCTTTGCAAAGTATTTTCTCCGTTTGACAGTTCATTTATTCATCCTTTTTATTCTTTGACTTTCGGTATAGCAATCATGTCTACCTGCTCACACATATTTGTCATACACAACTGTAAGTTGCTATAAAGCAGTGAATTCGAAAGAGGGTGCTGATTATTTATCAGTGTCGGGTATCGATAGTTTATTATATTTAAAAAATTGTATATATATTTCAAAAACGAATATCATGAATTGACTGAACACAATCGTTTTTATAGGTATTAGCATACCTAGAGAGCATGCAGCGTTCGAAATTATCGAACTGAAATGAAACATATCGGATGGGTCGAACTAATCTTTGGTTAGATGTAATCAATGTTGTTCTCGCCTTCAGGCGCTTACTACTTCACATCATGTGCCGGTGCCTTCATCAAGCCCACAATCGGAACATCTAAGCCTCCTCGGATATTATCAGAGCACCATCAAACCCCCCAATGTAATGCGGGCCTGCAGCTAGCAATCTTGAAAGCGGAGGCGGTGCCTATAAATGCACGAGGGCAAAAAAGGGCTATAACGAGTATGGTTGATGGGCACGAAATATTTTCACAGAAGGTGATTAAATATCTCAGAGTCATGCTCGACACAAGGCAATATTTGACAGCAGTTGATTTTAAAGCAGGGGCTACCAAGGAAATGACTTATATCAACTGTGGCCGACTCTATGGTGTTATACACAGCTGCGATATGGGCTGAGGCCAAACATATGTAGTCATATGCGAGAGTTGGTCCGTATCCATAAATGCAGTAAGCAACGCACCGCATGCGCTTATAGAACGAAATCGGGCGACGCAATATACGTTGCACCAAAAAGATACCAGTTAGAAACCATGCGATGAAGCTGTGTCATCTATATGGAGTTTAAGGAGTGAAAACTACGGTAGCAGTAAAAGGTACAGAAAGAGCGCATTGATGGTCGAATGCCAAAGAAGATGGGAAGAGTAAAATCTCAAAGGGCGGATAAAAAGGGAGCCTTGCGTATCGACTAATATCTAACTCAGATACTCACCGGACATTTTCGGACTATTAGACATTTTGCGAAGTTTCACTTGCTCCAGAACCACTTATGAACACATGGGGAGAAGAGTATACTATCGATTTTATACTCTCCATACACCCACAGAAAAGGAACCTAGGAACATGTTGTGTCAATAGACATAAACACGGCTCCACCTTGAAAAAATATTAAGGCGGTTCCATGGTGGACAGTAACCGAGGAAAAGGAATGTTATAATAGGCCTCTTATTTTGCTATGCGTTAGCAAGTGACGAATAGATGGTTAAACAAGTATTGGCATAAATGAACATATCTTGGTAACGCTGGAGTAGATTGCCTTAAATTACATGTGTTTGTAAGATAATGAGTTATACCAGTTTAATGAGGTATAACCATCGCTAGCGGCAAATCTTACTCGATAACTTTGTTATTGCGTTCACATGCAAAGTTTTTGGCAAGTTAATCCAGCAGAGAAGTGGCGTTGCTTTCGCATGCACATTTTTCGTTAAGTTAGGCGAGCAGAGAAGTGGTGGTAGAAGAGGCGTAGCGGTAGTTGGAGCATGTCCCACATACCACTGATGTTTCGTCCGTGTCGTCAGAGCCCATGAATAAACAAACAAAAAGAAGGGAATTACTTGTTTGTGAAGAGGAAAAGTAGGCGAATGGAAACAGTCAAACACAAGATATTATAAGCATCCATACACACTTTCTTGTTACGGCGTCTTCCGCCTAAAAACGCAGAAAAAACTGCTGTCACAATTTAGCACACGGCACTTCGTTTAACTTAACTGAATTCACATTCATTGAATTTTCACAATCATGCAATTTATTCTCCTTCTTTTGTTTGTTTTGTATTGGAAATGGATCTGACGTCAGACTTCTCAAAACCGCGAGCAATAGTGTAACTGTTTTGCGAAGGCTCCGTAAACAGTGTGATGATAAGCTGCTCGAATTCTGAATCAGAAATCGATTAAGTCGATATACTTTGCACATTTCCAAAACTATGCGAACAACTCTGATTGATTGCCAAGTTCAGAGTTATTTATAACGAAACACAGCAAATCAGTACCGGGGCATTAAATATAATGTGCAAAATCAAAAAATATACTTTTTTGTCATTTAATAAGGGCTTGCGGTAGTGAAAGCACAGATTATTATATAAGGTAGTTAGTGGTACGAAGAAGAATGTACAAAGTGACCAGTGAAATCTATGAGGAGACCAACTACAACCCAGTCAAGGCTGACAACGGTAGAGTATTGTCCAAATTCCAATTTAAATATCCGCCAGAAAATGATGATACAACGGCTTATAATGGAGTCATTGCCGACGAGGATGGTGACTTAGTTGTGCGACGAAAATCAGTTTCTGGTCCAGGAGGGTTGATTAAGATTGAACATTCTGAAGCTACCGAATTGCGTTTGGTAGGGCTGCAAGTTTGGCGTGGTGCATTGCTATTAGCTGATTATATTTTTCATAAAAGAAATGAGTTTCGTGACAAGGTTGTGCTTGAACTGGGTGCTGGTGTTGGTTTAACAAGTATTGCTGCAGCGATCTATACGAAAAAGGTGGTATGCACAGATGTGAATGTTGGCGGTATTTTAGACTTAATACGCGAAAACATAAAACACAATTCAGTACTGCTTCACAAACCTAACAACATAGATGTCCTGGAATTTGATTTTCTAAAGCCTGTCCAAGAATATTCTCCTGCACTTTTGGAGGCTATTGACAATTGTGATGTGGTGGTTGCAGCTGATGTTATTTATGATGATGACCTAACCAATGCATTTATACGTGTTTTAGATGTTTTGTTTGAGCGCGGAAAACTATCAGGAAAAGATAAAACAGCTTATATAGCATTAGAAAAGCGATATGTTTTTACACTGTCGGAGGTGGACACGGTGGCGCCAATGTTCGAATATTTCTTGAAGCAGACACTAAATAAACCGTGGTTGTTTGAATATATTGAAACAGATTTTCCACAATATTTCGATTATGATCGTCGCAGACATCTCGTACTGATAAAAGTAGTGCATATAAAATGAACAAAGAAAATAGAAAATTAAGTATATATTTGCTTAACATAGAGTAAAAAAACAACAATTGTAATGAGCCAATAACCGAAGAGGTTAAATAAATATTATATAAGATAGTACAAAAACTAAATATCCGACTTTATTTGTTATCGGTCAAATTGTTTTGTGCATTTTTATCTCTAATTACAAGTCCTGCATTGCTAGAATAATGTTTTCCAAAGCTGTGCGTGCATCAGTAGGAGGGAATTTTTTTAACACTTCCATTGCTGCCGTCGTATGTTTGCGCTGTAAAGCTTTCGTCTTTTCCAGACCCGGCCCAGCTAGAATTGATTTGTGTATCTTGGCGTAATCGATATTTTCTACTGATACTCGCCCTTTTTCAATTTCATCATACAGTGAAGGGTCGTATTCAAGATGAAATAGAACTGGCGCGCTTACCAGACTAAATGTGGTATCTGAAAGTGGTATAAGTCATAAAATGTATGTATTAGGTGGAACAAAAATGTATTACCCATCGGTAGTGTACTACTCTGAAAGGGCTCGGCATCTAAACATGCCTGCCATGCCAACGACAAATGCTTGCCAAAAAGATAAGCTTGTCGTTGCATATCTTCGCTTTGCCCGGCCAATTTTAGAGCACCCTGACATGCTTTACCAAGCAGACTGCCTGCGTTTAATATATTTCGACATTCCCATTCCTTTTCTGGAATGCCCATAACTTTAGAGATATTCATAGGTATCATAACATCATTCACGTCGAAATCTATGCTTTCTGTTGTTGTTGTGCCATTGGCTTTAGGTGTTTCAGTTCCAGGTTTTTTTGGTAATGGATTATTTTGTTCGTCACGCTCTCCAATGAATTGCGACTCCGAAAAATCACGAACTGCGGAGGAAATTAACTCCACCACTTCTTGATTGCGTAGGTTAGCTAATTCAGCGCTTGAGTGACCAAGTAAATAGTCCCCAGTGAGTAAACCGATTTTGTTACCAAATGCCATGTCTTCATAAGAGGCTGTATCCTTCCCCGCCTCTGATGATGGTTGCAAATTTACCAAGCTCTGTAATTACATATATGTAATAATAAATGATATGCAATAATATCAAATCATCATCTCACATTGTGCACCAAATGGGAGATTCGAATCATTTCTGTGACTTCAGCCAAAGCGCGTTGGGAATGCAGCACTCCGGCGCTTTTATCTTGCTCCATATCTGGTACTGAAGGTGCATGACCAGCGGCCTTTGATATCAAAAGCACAATTAGCCCCCAGGCTTGCATTGTGTTTTTACCATTATAAAGTAAATGCCTGGAAGTATACAAAAAATAATAAGATTAAACCAATATAATATGGTTTGAGCATAATTACTTTGCCGTCTTAAGTAGAGGATGATTGCTACCCACTAGTTTCCGCAGATGTAAAGCTACATTAGCGATTTCATCACTCAAAAGCCATCGTAAACTGAGGAATGAGGTGGGGTAGCCTACAATACGTTCTGCCTCGCTGACAGCACGATTCCAGTCATGTTTCGGAGGCGTTGGCTTCGCTGCTGACGTTGACGTTAATGCACGTAAATTGGGTTGTGTAAAAGTTAAAGTGAAAGCAGGTGCCAAAGAGCGCAAGCGGAACTGATTTTTGCCTCTGCCAACACGTAGGAGGCCTGTTTGGATAGATATACGTTTCCACATTTTGCACTATATATATATTTTTACGCCTAAAAGTTAAGGATTAACTCAAGAAATTATACTTTTAGCATAAGCTCTTTATGCCAGTTTACTTTAAATTTTCTTCAACGACTATGCGTCAACTTCACTTGCTGCGAAGTGAAACTCAAGTCGTCGTTGCTGTTAGTTAGAAAGACAGCACACGCAATCAATCTGTTGCCTTTTCGTTGAGAAATTCGGTTTGTTTACTTGATGCTTTGCCTTGTGAGTCTATACGCGAATTAGTATCACACACCTTTTACACATTCTTTACAACCGAAACCGGTTTGTTGAAATTTATAGCGCTATTTTAAACAAAAAACAAAACAAACAAGTCAGCTGATTGATAGGTTGCCGTTCTGTGGGGTTTATTAATCTATATTTTTTACGAGATTTCGGAGAAATTTCATATATTTATCTACACCAACTTGGGCTGTTCACAGTTTGTTATAGAATGTTGCAAGACACATCAACAAGGTAGTAGTGGTAGAGCAAATAAAAAATATTGGGGCACGGTTTAGTGAATTACCTAAGGATTCACACAATTTTTAATTTTGACTACTAGCAAGAGAAATTAAAAGTTCAATAGATTAAAATTGGTTTTAAAGATGTATTTACTTGTAAATTTCGAAAATAAACTTACATAAATCAATTTAATTCTGCCTTAAAGCAGTCTGTTTATCAATAATTTTTTATGTTCACATTCATTTAACGCAAAAAAAGATATTTTTGAACGTTTATGGAATATAAGTGATTATATTGATTACGGCACTAGTATTGATACTTATACAGAATTTTTTGAAAGAAAAATAAAGAAAATATTTGATGCTATGACTGAAAGCAAAACAGTAAGAAATTTTACAAACTATGCTCCATGGTATAACCTGGAATTGAAAAATTTGAAATTAAAAATAGTTAATTCTTTTAACAAAGCTGTGATAACAAATAATTTTGAAGACTGGAATAACTATAAATCAATTAGAAATAAGTATAAGCACCAAATTAATAGTACGAAAAATAAATATGTGCAATATAAAACAGCATCGAATGGTGGTGATCAAAAGGGACTGTGGCGTGCAATAAAAAGTCTAGTTTTATGGGACAATCGCAATGACATACATAGTCTGGTTATAAATGATGTTATAGAAAAAGATCAGAGTGTTATAGTGAACTATTTAAATAAGTTTTTCGTCGATAGTGTAATGGAGTTAAATAGATCTATTGTAAATGTACCATATTTGTCAAACATTTGTCCTGTTGAAAACAATTTTCGTTTCGAACTGCTAACGCTTAGAAATTTAAAAGATATCCTCAAAAGAATGAACAGAAAAAAAGACTTGTTTGGCCTTAGTGCAAAAATATTATTGGAAAATATCGATAATCTTGGAAATGAAATTCTGCATGTATTAAATAAGTCGATGACCGAAGGTTCATTCCCGAAAACTTCAAAAAAATCAATAGTGATTCCAGTTCCAAAAGTGTCAAATCCAAAAACAGCTGTAGAATATAGACCAATAAATATGTTGCCAACTTTAGAAAAAGTAATTGAAAAGGTGGTTAGTAAGCAGCTCACAAAATTCGTACAAGACAATAATATTATAATTCGGCAGCAATCTGGTTTTAGAAAGGGTCATTCTTGTGAGACGGCCTTAATTTGGATAATTCACGAATGGAAAAAGAGGATTGATGTTAGAGACAAAGAACTTGCAATATTCCTTGATTTTAAAAGAGCTTTTGAGACAATTGATCGCGGTATTCTTATTCAGAAATTGGAAGGCTATGGAGTCAGAGGTGTTGAAAAGAAATGGTTTGAATCCTATCTTTGTGGAAGATCGCAGCAAACAAAAATTATGGAATTTACTTCTCAAGAGGAACATGTAGATATTGGAGTGCCTCAAGGTTCAACGTTAGGAGTGGATCTCTTTTTGCTATATATCAATGAAATAAATACGGTGTTAAAGTGGTGTAATATTGCTTTGTTTGCTGATGACACCTTGCTATACATAGCTGATAAAAATCTAAGTGATATCCATAACAAGGTACAAGAGGACTTGAAAAATCTAGAAATATGGCTGTGCATGAATAAATTAAAGCTAAATACCGATAAAACTAAATTCATGATTCTCAACTCGAATGAAAATTTGCGATTACAAATTGGTTGTGAAAGCTTAGGTGAAGTTAGCACAATAAAATACTTAGGAGTCATAATCGACAAACAATTAAATTTCTATGAACATGCTGGCTATATATGCAATAAAATTAGTAAAAAGGTGGGATTTTTGAGCAGAATTAGAAAAAGACTGAGTTTTGATAATGCAGTAATGATTTTTAACACAATCATATTGCCACATTCTGATTACTGTGCAACTATTCTTTATATGTGCAATAATGATATTAAAAAAAGACTTCAAGTTTTGCAAAATAAAGCAATGCGTGTAATAATCAAGTGCAATATATACACATCAACGTCTTCTATGTTACAAATGTTAATGTGGTTGAATGTAAAGCAACGTTTGGCGTTAAGAGTCCTAGTTTTTGTGTTCAATGTAAATCACAGTATGCTTCCTGAGTACCTCCAAGATGAGCTCGTCTATGTCAGAGATATTCAACCTTATAATTTGAGAAGAGCAAACGACTTCAGATTAGGATGATTTAATAAGAGAAGCACTCAGAATTCAATAATGCTATAATAGGCTTAAAATTATTCAACACTTTACCTGATGTAATAAAAAATGAAAATAATTTGCTTCACTTTAGAAAACTTGTAGTGGATTTTATAAAATTAAATATAAATTAAATGAATTTGGAATTTTATATCATGTAAAATAATAATGTAAAAAAATGAATTATAAATGTAAAGGTTATATATAACTAATAAAGAAATAATAATAATAATAATAATTATACTATTGGTTATTACCGTAATTTTCTAGTCCATGACACGGATGAAAAAATGGGTCAAAAATACTTAGTATACCTATATATGGTCTGTATATTTTATAATCCAAAAAACGTAGCGTAATTCTTTTAAGCCATTAAAAAGTTTTTAACACAAAGCAACATTTAAATGTGACTATGGTTCTCCCAACGGTTCGAAACACATGTGGTATAAATGTTGCTACAGAATTACTTACCGTTATATAAGTGACGAATCTTGTTATTTTCTTTTGCTTTTGTAACTTAAGAATGTAATGAAAGAATAAATAAATAAAATATGTCTTCACTTATAAATTTATATTGTATTTTTAATCAATTTAAAAATATTTGTAAGGTGCACGCAGACTTTATATGTAGACTGGTCTAACTCTTAACTCTTACCCGCTGTCTCGACATGTAGACGCTGATCGCATGCAAATAATCTCAGTCGATATAATATGAGTGGAGACCGCTCATTGCAGGTCTCATGCGATAAATCGCGGGGTTTATGGCATGAGGTTTATCGCATGCAATGAACGCCCGCTTTGTGGTGTCAACATTATAAAATCAAAAGAGAAATTTAGAAATGAAGTATTTCTTCTAACCCCATTAGCTTATTTAATATTTTTAGCGCACAAAGGTAGCAAATATATTGATTTACTGACATTTTTTAAATTTTCCTCTTTTTTTTGCCCGAAAATGCAAGTAATTCTTTGTACGGAATCTTGTTTTGAATGAAAAGTTGTGAGATAAAATTTTAACGTTAAAAATACATCGGCGATAATTGCTCCGCATGAAACTGACAGCTCGCATGTGATAGTTCATTGCAAGGCTAATTTGGCATTTACACAGGACAGTTTTACAAAAACAATAGCAGAGCATTCACAAGCACATAAATTATTTTCACTTGTCGAGCAGCGGAATTCTCTAGCGAGCAAAAAAGGGGTGAATCGAAAGCAGCAACTACATCATAATTAACATACAAGAATATCAAGTACAGGACAAGTTCGTACAAGCTGTACCTCCTCACAAAAGCTGGAACACGTCGCAACTAACTGCATACTTATGTATGTATGTATATATGTGGATGAACATACCTATAAATCAAGCTGAAAAGCTGATAATACTACAGCATAAATCAGCCGGTAACTGCAAAATAATCGCTTCGCAAATAAAGGCATAACCTGGCTTATGTGAGCTGACCTCCGCCAATACACCCGAACAAAAAGTGCGGGTAGCGTAGTACACATAACAGAAGTAAAACTTTCAAGGCAGGCAAAGAAAGAGGGAGAGACCCGAGAGAGAATGAGAGGGAGAGAAAGAGAAAGAATATATATGTAAATAAATTCACAACATTTTCAGAAAATACAAATAGACAAAATTTACAAAAAAACGGAGAAGGGTCGACCGGTGTAGGTAAACGCCGGACACAAACCGTGGCAAGAACGCGCACTACTCCGAGCGTTTAGCACCCGCACAAACGCAGCGATTCCAGGATCGCAGCAACGGCAAAAATTACCACAAGGCAATACCAATAAATCCGACTCCGGAATGGATAGCACTTTATAAGAAAGCACGAGATAGGAAACGGAAATAAGCGCCAAAAAGTAGGCACCAAAATAAACGCCAAAAAAATTGGGACCAAAAAACGCTCCAAACAGTAGGCTCCAAGGAAATTTAACGCCAAAAAGTAGGCACCATAAATATATTTCCTTCAAGTTTGCACCAACAAGCAAGCGCCAAAAAGTAGGCAGTGTTATTTCTCACAAGGAAAAACTCAGGAAAAATAGCCTAAAGTGTATCTAAGATATATATAATATAATATTATCTCTCCATTTCCTCTACGTTATAATCTTTTTTCTCTCCCACTGAACGAAAATGCCCAAAACGTTGCACGACTATGAAATTTTACTCTCCATTCTCGCTCGTCCATCGACGCCTAAGAAGTTTCACTTCAAAAAGAACCTATTTTTAGAATAAAAAAGCTAAAATATTTCAGGTTTGGTGAAGATTACGTAAAAAAATTAAAAATATTCATTTATGAAATAATTTCAGTGAATTTTTTATTACACTTAGCCTTTGAACTAGACAAAAACGGCGATCGTAGACTTTGTTTTTAACACTTTTTCGCTTGTCTCATGAGAGTTGTAGAGTAAAGCGTGCGAATAGACCGCCAGAAAATGATGCTACTTATTTTGATTTTTTTGACTGGAATGGCTCCGGGGCTCTAACATCTTGAGAACTCTCAAACTATTTCTTAGTCCTTTGGTTTCTTAACAGGAAATTGGATTGCCAAAAAACAAATTAAAGGAAGTTGTAACATAAATTCACAAATTGTCCTGAATTGTCCAGATTACTGTACATGTGCATGGCGTATCGGCTATTTTAAAACTTGCAAAATGAGCAGTCGAACCTTGGCGGGCCTTAGCGAATCTCCTCTGGCGTCATAAAGGCTTTGGTTTCGCAGCCTAATTTTTGATTTTAAGATAGCAAGCGCTCTGTGTAGATTATATGTAATTAAATACTTCAGAATGCAGACAAGTGGTTAATAATAAGTACACAGCTTATAAGCTATTGATAGCGGTAATTTGTGTGCAGTATATATGTACGTACGTATATATACATATGTATATGCCGCCAGTGTTCCGCAGTTTTTTTTTTTTACTAGCACTCGTTGGGGCCCGGGTTAGAAATACAAAATTACATAAAATGTTTTTGTTTTGTTTTAATAACGGTTCCTCCTCGGCGGTAATGGCAAACCTTCGAGTGGAAAAAGCTTATTATAAAAACCATCTGCGCTGCCGTTCGGAGGCGGCGTAACACTGTAGGTTTCTTCATATGTGGAACAACTTCATCATGCACATTACAAACTGGACGAGGAACTCGGAAAAACACCCAACAAATGATGTACACGCCATTTATATATTGTATGTATGGGTTTACAAATTCATATGTATGTAGGAATGCCAAAAAGTAGAGTACTTAAAGGCTTTGCATGTTTCGATTTATAGACAAAGTATTAAAAGTAAGTATTGCGTTGAAAAAATATTTATGTGGTTTAATTGTATGGGATTTATCAGTGTTTATTTCTGACTGTTCATACCAGCGATATCTCTCGCGCAAAAAATAAGCTATCTCAACAAATCTTGATAATATGTGGCACATAATCGGCTAATAACCCCACCTATCTACCACATAATTGGTAACAGATTTTTATTACAGTAATTGCTGAAAATTGGTTAAGGCGTGCAAAAGTTTATGCGAATGGGTAATGTTTTTAATTACCATTTACCAGGATGAAACTAAAAACGTTTCTTCTTTTTATAATTTAAACAATTCACAACTTCCGACCAGTTTCGATCAATCATTATTTGGGTAGAGCCCAGATTTTCGTTAGCGAGTAAAGGTACGTCTACAAATGCAGTGATTGGCAATTAATCCAGAAAAAATAATCTCCTCGTTCACATATGCCAGATTAGATGCAAAATTGACAGTCAGCTGTCAAGACTGTTTTGAGAAGTTTTTCTTCATACAAATTGGTTTGGTGGAATATTCTAGAGTTTTTGGTTTATTAACCAAACAAACACACCAACGCATTTGTCTAAGCAAAGACATTTTCTTCACATACCTTTTATTTAAAAATTATATTTTGAGGTATAAATAATTGTATATCATTCGGAAGGTAGATTGGTGCTTGAGAAAAGAAATTTAATCAAATTTCAAACTAGTTTAATATAAAGCGAAAAAATCCATTCAAAAAATTACACTAATACAAATGGGAGAACGGAGTACAAAGGCTTCCGAAATGGAAGCTTTATTATTGATATTGAATTCAAGAAATACAAGAATGAAGCTAAAGGTGAATATGTAGATGAAGAAAAGGATAAATGCAAAGATGAAGGTAAATCTTAATACTTGATATAAGAACAAAGATGAAGGTGAATATGTACATAAGGACAACAACAAAAGTAAAGATAACACTAGTTGAATTATGATGTTGAATAGACATAACATAAAAACGATGCGCTTAATTAGGACATGAAACTCGAAAAACCCGTATTGTCCACTTTTGAATACAAGCCACCGACTTCATTGCCGGAAACCAGTATAGAATAATCGTCAACGTATGAGATTAAAGAGGAAGATTTATTTTCATGAAAGCTATGGAAAATGCGGTAGGTGGATTTTTCTTCTTGCATGCATATGGTAGAACTGGAAAAAGTTTTTTTTTTTAATTAATTTTTGCTTCGAACCGCGCTCTCAAAATGACATTGCACATGCACTTGCTTCATTCATTGCATCATCATTGCGCTGTTATTGGAAAGCGGTCAAACTGTTTGTTTACTTTGTAATTTTACATATTGTATGTTCTAAAAAATTTTTCATTTTCAGATGCCACATGCATTCAGATGATTTTTTTTTATCTCTTCTCATGGTCATGTGACTATCTTTCATCGCGCAGCATGCCTTAAAGCTAGGTTAGGTTGAAGCGGTTGTCCAGTGTAGGACACACTCAGGCTCATGTCCCATTGTGATGCCGCGTGGGGAACTATCCCTTATCCCTCCTGAAATCAATGTGTACTTTTCAAAAATTTCATAAGATCGTTAATTTCAACAGAGCCGAGATCTTCTAATTCATTAAAGAAATGTCCGCCCAAAATGGCGAGTCTACGTCTGGATAGAGCAGAACAGTGACACAGAAGGTGCGGGCTCGTCTCTTCCTCTTCCTCTTATAGACAACTTCTGCAGAAGTAATTTATTTGCACACCCATTCTCTGGGCGTGCCTACCGATTAGGCAGTGCTCCGTAATAACTCGAATCAGTTTGCTAAGACCATGCTTATCTCTTGTTAGCAGAAGTTCCGTGCGTTTAGCATTGAGAGTCGGCCACATCTGTTGGGCGATTTTACAAGTGGATTCATTACGCCATCTTTCATTCGCTACTCTTACAATTTCCTCGCGGATACGTACTCTACATGTTTGCAAGGGTATACCTATATCACTGTCCATATACTCTTCAGTCAACTTGGTACCGATTCTCGCTAGTTCATGGGCTCTGCAGTTCCCCTCAATGTCGCAATGGCCAGGAACCCATGCTATCATTAGGCGAAATGACTCAGCCATCTCGTTAAGAGATGCGCAGCATTTCATGGCTATCTTTCAGGTTGTCGACTGTTTTTTGAGGGATTTTATCGCCGCCTGGCTATCAGTGAAAATGTAGATACTAGCAAAAGCTGAGATGTTGCTCACAATTTTGATATCAAACGAACCTCAGTATCTCTGGCATATACCACATCGCACCAAATCAATCAGATCATCTCAGTTCTTACACGCAATATTTTGTGTGTGTGTGTTTTTTACTTTTATTTACTCCTTATTGGATTAAGTCTGACACAATGAAAAACTTGGTGTGTATAAGAATTAACCGACTTTCAATACCAATCTTCCTTGGACCAGAAGTAATATAATAATGTTTACTTGAGTATTATGCGCGCGGACGGACAGACATGGCCGAATCGACATACAACCATTGCGTTAACAAAATTATTATATCGTTAGACACAAGTGCGCGCGGGTAGATAAATATATTGTGCTATTCTCTATGTACGTATTGTCTATCATAGTATATTCTTAGATTTAAAACATCTATGTATCTGTAGGTAAAAAAATAGTCCCTTTTATTCTCGTATATTATGTAAGTAAATGTTCTGCTCAAAATATGAATAAAAAATCAATAGAGTTTTAAATGTAGAACATTTTTTTGTTATTAATAAATATGTAGTTCACTGTTATGTACATGTGTGTACATTGCTCTGTGTTCTCGCACGCCTCTCACTGATCAACTTATGAGTATACGCACACATCTACATATGTTACCTCTTTCTTTCCTTAAGGCACAGATGTTCACGTGTTGCGAGCACCTAGAGCGTGCGATAGCCAGCACACGATTCGAACAATTTTGCCTACTTGAGTAAATAAACATTTTTAATATTTATAGCAGCAAGTGTATACATATATGTATGTATATATATAAACAAAGGCAAGTGAAATCTATATCAGCTAATGTTATGTCTTTGAACTTGCCCTAATCACTAACGCGAACTAGACAGTACTGTCGTTTGCTGATGAGAAATTAATTTTTCTTCCCAACCAGAAAACGTATAAAAGGCTGAAAATAAATGAGCACCTAAACAGTTTTTAAAATATAAAGTGCTGAGTGCGAAAATCGCATGACGCAATAAGAGTAAATGGTTAATCACTTTGAAGCACTCTCACTTGCTGGCAAGCACTATGATAAGCGTGTTTATAAAAGGCAACGCAAACGTTGGCGGCTTTTCAATTGTATTTCAGACATATCGCCAAGCACATATGGAATTTTTTAAGCAAATATATTAAATTAAAGAAATTCTGCAATAGTTTGTATTAAAGCAAAGTTAATTAAAAATAAAAGATTTATTAAGTATAATGTGTGGCATATTTGCGATATTTTCAAGAGATGGCCAACCCTTGGCGCCAAAAGTTTACCACGGCAGCATGCATACTGCGCGCGAAATAGCCTACCGACAAAGTGGCAAGCAACGACATCGCGGTCCGGATGACACAGGTGTCAAGGTGCTTCCCGAGGACGGCGTAGTATTGATACATGAACGTCTAGCGGTTATATGCGTACACACTGGTCATCAACCATTAGTTTCGGAAAGCGGCAATACACTGGTGGTGGCGAATGGTGAAATTTACAACTACCTTGAACAATCAGCGGAAATAGCAAAGAAGCGTGGACATTACAAGCCCAAAAGTGATTGCAATGTGATTGGTGAATTGTATGAGATCTACGGCGAGCATCTGTTGGAGTACATCACTGGTATGTTTGCTTTTGTGCTCTACGATAAACGCACGAAAAATATACTAATCGCGCGTGATCCTTTCGGCATAATACCGTTGTATATTGGTGAGGATGTAGATGGTAATATATGGGTTGCTTCAGAGATGAAATGCCTTGTAGAGTTTTGTCCGAAACTGGAACTGTTTACACCAGGTGAACTGCGTGTAGGTCCAGCAAATAACCTCCAGCGTAAGAAATATTTCAAGGAGTCATGGATCGAACATATACCCACACAAGAAGTGGACTTGTCAATACTGCGCTCTAAATTCGAGTCGGCTGTGCGCTCACATTTGCAGTGCGATGTGCCTTTTGGGGCGCTGCTTTCAGGCGGGGTCGATTCCAGCCTAGTAGCTTCGATTGCGACAAAACTACGCCGTGAAAGTGATCCAAACTATCGGTTAAAAACTTTTTCGGTAGGTCTGTGCAATGCGCCTGATTTTAAGGCGGCGAAGTTGGTTGCTGACTATATTGGCAGTGATCATACTGAAATAGTTTTCGAAATAGAAGATGCTTTAGACGGCATACGTGATATCATCTACCACTTGGAGACATATGATGTGACAACCGTGCGCTGTAGTTTACCAATGCTGATACTGGCGCGTTATATCAAAAGTACTGGCATTAAAATGATACTATCTGGAGAAGGGGCTGACGAAATATTCGGCGGATATTTATATTTCTTCAAGGCGCCAAATACTGAAGAATTCCACAAAGAGCTGGTGAAGCGTGTCGAACAAATCAACGTGTCCGACTGCCTGCGTGCCAATAAAGTGACGATGGCCAAAGGCTTGGAACTGCGTGTACCCTTCCTCGACACATCCTTTGTAAACTATGTGATGTCAATACGCCCGGATAATAAAATACCAGGCGATCTCAATTGTTTGGGTAATCAGACAAAGTATCGCATTGAGAAACATATTCTACGTGCGACGTTCGCCAACAATTACCTGCCGAACGAAGTGCTGTGGCGACAAAAGGAGCAATTTTCCGACGGCGTGGGCTATGAATGGATTGACAGCATACGCCGTGTGGCGACCTCACACATTACTGATGAGCAATTCGCGACAGCCGCCGAACGTTTCCCCATCAACACACCGACCACGAAAGAAGCTTTCTATTACCGTACAATTTTCGAGGAGCAATTCCCTGGCGAAGCAGCAGCGCAAACCGTGAAGCGTTGGGTGCCACGTTTGGATTGGGGTTGCCCCGAAGATCCATCTGGACGCGCACAAGCAGTTCACCAAGTACACCACTGAGGTGCAGGAGCAAAGAGTGAAGACTGAACGCTAACAAGCGTTATCTACAGACGTCGTGGCGGCTGCAATTCCTATTGTTTTGTTTTTACAATATTTTGTTTTTTACTTACAGTACAATTGAAGTAATTTTAAATATATGATATACATACATACATACATACATACATATGTTTGGTGTGCATATTATCGTCGTGAATATGCCGCTTTTATAGATATTGTTAACTTGCAGACACCCGGCTTTTTTGTATATAAATTTAGTATTGATTATAGTTTTGCCTATAAATAAATTGCTATAAATTTATGTGTGGCATTATTTCTCTTGTATGGAATTAAAAAGAATAATTTTAGAAGCATCAGAGGAATTCTAGCATTGTCGTCAAATGTTCGTCGACAAATGTTTGATACCTAAGCTGGTTATATCCGCTGGTGTAGCAAAAAAGCAAGGGCTAAGGTGTCTGAAAGGCAGCCCGGCGAGAGTAGGACAGCCGAGGAGAGACAGACAGCTACTGCAGAAAGGACTCACACAATACATAGTCTCACCGCATGGATAACTAATAGACAATGTCCAGAAAAGACACTCTGAAAACTCGAGAGCCGGGGCTTTTTTAAGCTTAGAAGGAGTCATCGAGCTTAGAAGGAGTCATCGCTCGACAAATTTCCAGCACACCAACAACGAGTCCAATACCTTAATTGTCGCTTGGCTGTCGGAGCAATTGTTTGCCGCCCTCACAGTGGTTACACAAGTACGCAACACATCAATTGTGTCTTTGATTACCTGGAATCCTCCAGTGGTCCAGCAGCCTGAATTTGAGCTTAAGGGAGGTTTTTGCAAAGTACTTTACATAAAACCGCTATGTAAACCAAATTATAATGAATAAAATTTAATAATGTTATATAATCGAAGCTACTGGTATAACTGGAAAATATAAAGGGAAAGATGTACGCCTGCCTCGAATTTCTTTGATACCTACAAAGCCACTGGAAAACTATTTCAGTCTTATTTTACATAAATCTCAAAATTATATGCTTATGTACTTATACTTATAGGCACATCTGTATACAGTTATGTATTATATATCAATTTGGTTTAATTCTTTTTTTGAATTTGTAACAAAACACGCTTTTGCATTCGCGTCTCTTGTTCAATTTGTGTCTCTTCATTAAATATTTTCATATAGTATATGCACATGAACACATTCAATCAGTATCGTTGTATTTCAATTTGCATTGTGTAGCCAAGCGCGCCGGGGTACCTATTCTTCTATATACATACACACATCGGAAGGTGTGGCCAATAACAGATCGTTAACCGGCTCTTACCGAATTTGAAAGAAACAGCTGCTTGACTGATGTCACCGGGGTCATGGCCGGTGGATGATAGATTACCAAGGTGAATTGACTAACAGTTACTTTATTTTTCGCGATTTCGACAAGTCTGACATCAGGCTCCTTTGTAATTCAAAACAAACAAAAGGAAGGGAAATTACATGTTTATGCATGGAACCTGGCGACACAGCGAATTCAGAGGGCGCAACCTTGTATTCTATCATCCTTGATAGATTACTAGGCCTTCATAGGCCATAGCCTTCAGCTATGGTCAAAAACGGAATTGAGCGAATAACTTCGGCTATCACTATATCTATACCTATAACACACCACTATTTTTTTTACAAAGATATAGTTCATACCACAACAAAAACCGTATAATGCCATATTTCAAACTTTGAATAAATATTTTCTTCTATGCGTTCAAAGTTTTGATCAGATTTTTTCTGGGCTTTGAAGTTGAATGAATTAGAATTTAACGTAGTGGCATGTTTCAAGTGACTACGAACACAGTTGATTTTTAACGTTTTTTTGTTCGCTAAGATGTCACGCCTTTTGTTCCGAACATGCTTGAATGTTTAACCAAATATTAACGGTATTTGATTTATTATGTAAAGACAAAAATTTTGATATTTTTTCTAGGCGCTCTGAATTCATGAATACATTATTTATGTATTGTTCTTAAATTATACAGTTGTTGACTAGTTTGCAAAGTATTTTAAAACCATTTAACTGTTTATAAATAAAAAAATATATGAATAAATTCTAATTTTTTCGGAATTTTTGAAATAAAGAGATTTTTAGTTTTTGGCTATACACAGACCCCTGCTGTTGAATTTCCTGTATTTAGGGCATGCTCATGATTCATTTATAGCCATAGCAGAATGGGTTAGGGCGTGACTACCATTCGGTAGGATCCGGGCTCAAAACCCTAAGCATGAAACACCAGATGATAGAAAAAGGGTTTCCTGATAACGGTCGCCCCTCGACAGGCAATGGTAAATCTTCGAATGTGTTTCTGCCATGAGGTAATTCCATTTCAAAAAAATCATCAAGACGCACACAACAAATAGAAGCGAAACTGGACCAAACATCCAATAAGGGGTGTAAGCTCAAAAGAAAAGCAGTGGGTTAGTAAAGGGATAAATAAAATTCTGATTCTAATTCACCAATTTTAAGAACCTTGAGATAATTTAATTTTCTATCAAATTATTCTGCGAGAGATTTTTGATTATCAAAATCTAATTTAAACTTTATTATAGACGAAGTAAATAAACATATAAAGAGTGGAAGTTTGTAGCCCAAACAAAAAATGCATATTATTGTAAATAAAACTGAAAAAATATATTTTCTGTACAATAATGTTTTTCTGTAATGAATACTTCATTATTAGGAAGTTTGTTTGTACTTTTTAATACTACTTCTTTATTGACGCGATAACCGCTTAGCGGTTTTGGCCGATTTTTAGAAAGCGCGTCAGTGGGGTTTTCTCGTGCTAACCAGCGCCAGTTGGAAACACCAAGTGACGCCAACTGATATTTCCAACACAGAGAAGCCGTTCTTCTCCTCTTACAACTCCACAACTTTTATTAAGTGGAGCATTAGGCATGGTAGAATATACATTTTTTTTAAATTTTAGTGGGATTGAAAGTTTTGACTCCGACTTTAAAAAAGATCGCCGTTCGGCAGGTAATGTCAAACTTTCGCAAACTTACTTTAGGACCACTCCACATTGGAGAAGAAGTGCAGCGAATCTCCAAACAAATATGAAACATTTTGATTTCATGCATATTTATTCATTTGCACCTTCAAAATATTTTCCTACAATTAGAAATATTAGAATATAATACATAGAATACAAAAAAAGTAAATAAGGAGTTGAGTTGGGTGCGTGTATGTGTCGTCGGGTTGTATAAGGCCGAGTAATTTACTCTTTTCTTCTATGGCATCGCATTCGAGAAACAAGAGTAGTTGACCGTATCCGGAACCTATGCAAATGGCTGTGCTGTCAGTATTGGGAATGCTAGTAAGAAGTTTATTAGATGTTTAAATCTCTTTTAACTATACTCTCATAGTAAGGACTTAGCGTAGCGTAGACCCACTGGTTTGTGTCAGCTTACGTCTCGTAGCCTTACCTCGTCACTGCCTAATGGAATGTTGTACCATGTAGAAGAAGGGCTCAAATTCGATGGCCGCAGTCTCTCTAGCCAATTCATCTACTTTCCCATTCCCGTATGTACCTTTAATCCCTGGAACCCACATGAGACGAATGTGATTGCGAGTGTAGCTAGAGCTGTTCGTACTATCAACAGAGTAGTTCTCAATACCCACGCAACCACTTCGTAGACTATCATTGACCTAAATATAATGCAATAGATCCACAACATAATTCTTCGCGAGGCGAGTTTCTTGGACATCCTAGATTATAACAAGAAATTCAACTTCGCTGACCATTTCCATTGCGACCGCATTCGTAGTAATTCCAATAAGTATTCTCTTCTACTGAAGTATTTTCTTCTACTGAAAAGAATGATAGCCATATTGGAGGGGCTTATGCTAAGACCCACCCAAGCACACTCTCTTCGTTAGCTTCAGTGCTCTTTGCACTATATCGAACAGGGTATCCTCAAATATATCTTTCCGAAGAAAAATCTGAATTTCAGAAGTGCTGAGAGTTCCCTTGACTTTTGGTTTAGTCTCAGGAAAACTGCAATCAAAGGCGAGACAGTAAGCACGTTGTTGAATCTTTTGACACTTCTAAATCTATCCCAGTCAGTGTTTCTGGTGGTCCTTCTATTGTTTTTTTGTGTCTGCTCCTAGTTTGTTTAATTTAAAAGCCAAACATTTTAAAATAACTATTACTAATCCATTCACTGACCGCCGTAGCCGAGTGGGTTGGTGCGTGACTACCATTCGGAATTCAGAGAGAACCTACGTTCGAATCTTGGTGGAAGATCAAAATAAAGAAAAATAATGAAAAAGCTCCTCATAAAGAATATCTGCCGTTCGAAGTTGACTTGAAACTGTAGGTCCCTCCATTTGTGGAACAACATCGGGACGCACACCACAAATAGGAGGAGGATCTCGGCTAAACACCCAAAATGGGTGTATGCGCAAATTATATATTTATATATATATAATCTATTCACTGCATATTTACAAACAAGTAATTTATGTTCCTTTTGTTTATTTGTATTGTGTTATTCCACCTGATGACGTCTTTCAAAATCGCGAAAAATAAAGTAGCGATTTTTGTAAGGCGCCACCTTTAAGGTAGTGTTCCAATGCAGACAAGCTTGCAAGAGACGAGAAACAATTCAAGAATGATATATATATTTATGTTTTCCAATGTCATTTATTAAAATTTCTTCAAACATTTTTAAAGCCCACATATAAATTAGCAATCTCTTTAATTTTCCTAAAATTCACAAACGAAGCTATAATAAATTAAAGACAGGGGTGCTCAATTCCTAGTTCGAAAACAAGGCGAATTGAGTATCAATGGTGATGCCATTAAAAAACAGTTACTTTATTTTTCGCGATTTTGACATGTCTGACGTCAGCTCAGTTCGCATTACAAAACAAACCAAAGTAGGGAAAATTACGTGTTTGTAAAAATTCAGAGATTGGCTTGGTAATTTTGTGATTTGTGAGATTTAAACTAATCAAATTAATGAAAAGTAGGTAGGGAAAATTACGTGTTTGTAAAAATTCAGAGATTGGCTTGGTAATTTTGTGATTTGTGAGATTTAAACTAATCACATTAATGAAAACGAAGTGCCGTGTGTTAAATTGTGAAGGCAAAAATTAATATAAAGCCTCCAAATTCAGTTTGTTTTTCGTTTTTATGCGAAAAACGCCGTGGCAATATAATTTCTGTGTGTATATGATTTCTTGTGTTTGGTTGTTTCCTCTGCTTCCTTCTGCATAAATAAGAAATTCCCCTTCCTTTAGCTTTTTTATTCCAGCGCTCTTACGACACAACGAATTCGCAAGGCGTAATCGTGTATTCTATCATTCTTGATGTCAAAAGCGTTGTCAAATAGAACATTGAATTATTTGAAACTTCGCCGTACTTCAGGCGCTTCAAGCACAGCTGCCACTTGTTCTCATTTCATATATTTTAGTATTGTTCTATTCATTTTTGACAGTTATTGAATCGAAATAAGCAGAGCCAGTCTACACTGGGCCAGCACTTTTAGTGTCGGTGCACCGGAAAACTATTAGAGTATTTGATAGTTTAGATGTCAAAGTGATCTGGTTTCTGCTGGTTTGTAAAACTAAAGAAAAGAAGTTCTGAGTTATAAATTGTGAAAGCACGTATTATAAAAATAGCTCCAAATACAGTTTTTTTTGGGTTTTTGTGCCGACGGCGACGTAGCAAGAAAGGATGTATGTCTTATGATTTCTAATGTTTGACAGCTTTAATTGCCTTCGCTTATTCTTCCCCTTGACAAACAACTAATTTTCCTTCCTTTTGCTTGAATATTTGTAAGTGATAATGTCGTGGATTCGAAAGAAGCAATCTTGTATCCAGCATTCTTGGTGAAACCGCTCATCGCTAAGGCAATAAGTCGCATAAGCAGAATAGAATATATATTTTTGATTTTTTCGCGTTACATGGAGATATTTACAATTCATTTGTTTCATTTGCTAAAAAATGGAGTGAGGCAAGACTCTTGTAACACAAAAGATGAAAGGCCCGCTTTACACTATATTTCCCATCTGTATAATAATACACTAAACATCTAGTATTATAATTAAGTTTGTGTAGCACCCTATGCAGCTAAACATGCAACTCTGTTTTTTTATTCATGACTTTCTTCCTGGTTTGCTTTTTGGCATTTTGACGGGCGAAATTGAAAATGACATAATTCTACGAAGAGCGAATAATCTTCCAACGATTCTACGTTTGGGTGAAGAAACAGCGAATTTAAAACTAAAAATAAAACTCGAACGAACTGAAAATTTGTGCAAAAGTTATGGCAAATTGTGAAGAAATAAAAAAATATCATATGCTTCGAATTAGAAAGTAAAATTTGGTAATTAATAGCAAAACAGTTTAGTGTCGCTGCTGCATCTGCGTCATTCGTTGGAAAGCCCGAGCAGAGAAGCAGCGAGAAACGAATTGAGCGATAAAACAAAAAAAGAGTGAATAAAGTGCGTGTGAATGTAAGTGCTTGTTGGGTGTTGTTTTTGCTTGTGAGCTGTTTGAACTACGGTAAAAGAATTAGCGGATCTTGAAAAGGAAGGAAAGGAGATATCAAACAAATACAAAATCGAGAAAAGCTGAGCAGGGAATTACTGCGCAAAGCAGAAGCCGAGAAGAGCAGTGAAAGAGAGACGAAAAAGACATTGGAATTTGTTAATTGTGAGTATATACAGTAAAAGCAACAGCAGACGTTTTAGATATCGAATACGTCAAATAACGATACAGAAAAGTACATAAAAGTTATCAAAGGAAAAAAACTTAATACAATAATTAAAATGTAGTCTTGAAAGTGATCTTCATTTTCCCGGTTGGAGCAATAAATGTATTTCTTGAAATAGGTGTGTAGTAAAAGTGAAAAATTTGCAGGCATTCCTCAAGAAAAGGTATAATCTGACGAATCGACCAAAGTGTCAACCAAGAAGAGAGCAAACGCCCTGCAGGTTCCGGACGTATGAAAGCTACTCTACGGTGGCCCTACTGGAAAATCAATTTTTCCTTATACACACATGTATATTGTTTGAGGGGAAGGGTGAAAGTAACAAAATTTAACGACAGAATAAATAGCAACCACCCAACCAGAGAATTTTTCACCAAAGTGTTTGGCACTCTTTGCTGATGATTTTGCAGCCTTTACCGCTGTCACATTATTATTATTAGCTGGATAAACATATTTTAGCTTTTTAGGTACCGATGAGTTTGAATACAATCAAAAATACAATTATATTACGTCCAACACCTAAGGCCAAATTTATTAAATTGATTGTTGAAAGTGCGCAATAGAGGTATGAAAATCGTTATGCTTATGAGAGTTTAATGTGTCATAGATATAAATATGTTTGTATAAGCTCTCGACTAGCAACCGGTGGGGGCGATGAGACAACATCGCAATGGTGAAACTTGGCACACGCATTTATATACGCACATATACATATATCTCTATTAGCACGAAAGCATTCGCTTGTGGGTCTCACTGGCGGCTATAACAACAATGTTATTCAGTGTTCGTTCAATTGAAATCAATTTGGAGTCACTCTGACATTTCTTTGGCTAATTGTCAACGCAGCGCGTGCGGTGATATTTTCCCTGCACTTTCAACAATCACCAACTCTCAAGCAGTGCTACAGTTGGAGATACATGCCGGCTACGATTGCCAATTTTAATTTTTTTTCACAGAATTTAAGTGGAAACTATTTAACAAAACGGTGAATATAAATAGAAAATTGCGTATGCATGCGAAGTTGTGACGATCATCGCAGTTGACGTCGATAACGCTGGCAACGTTGACGTTTTGCACCTCTTATATTCCTATACCCTCAACAGATTCAGTGGCGAATGTTGACTTATATTCCAAATTGCCACAGAACGAGGAAGAATTCGAATCAAGTTCAATCGATTCTACGCCGGTCTGGTGCATTTGCCTGGGTAAAGTCAAATCGAACTCTCCTTGTAGGTTATATTCAAGGAGAATTGAGGATGCTATCATTCTTGGGTTATATTAACGAAAATAGTTTATAATCAAGTTGAAAGCAATTAAAAAGGAGCGCAATCGCTTGGTTATTGCACAAATTCAATGTAAGTTTCCAATAATATGATTGGACTTTTATATTTGTAATTTTTTGTTCTTATTATTTTTTTGATTATGTTTCATTATTGTTCGGTTTATATCAACAGCATTTGTAGGGTATAAAGTTATCTTTACACGTTGTTTTTAGTTCGTTTATTTGTGCCGCCATTGCTTTGGCAATTGGTTGGTTTTGTTGATTGTGATAGAGATTTTTACAGTGTTTTCCATTTCACTGCTCATATTGTGCTTGTCTACCTTTTATTCTCACTAACCTAGCAGGCAATAATAATTTTTCATACAAGTAAAAGAAAAATAATAAGATGAAGAAGAGTGAAAACAGAACGTAGCATTTGTGCAAAACAAATCGATTATTGTCGCTGGGAGTAGCGCCATACAAATTTTATTTTACTGAAATAAGTAAATTAACATGTAAACATTAAGGGGCTCAGCGGAGACAGACCGGCTTTAGAAAATATCAAACAGAACGAGTATGCAAGTACATATGTATATGTACCACTCTTAGATCTCCCCTAGTTTATAAAAAAACGTCAGAGCACACACCTTGTAACCACCTCTAAAACAACGACGGAGAATAAAGAAATTAAAGACAATTGCTGCTCCACAGCCGGTGGTTCTCTTTTTGCTTGCTATATTCTGTTATTTTGCTATAAAGCCGCAAGAAAGATGATTCACTAACCAAAATCATCCGCTCCCACACTCTCGTCATATGGTCGTCAATTTGGTGGGTCGATGTCAGCTTTAGTAACATTTATTTGTATTATGTAGTAGTCAAAGTTAAAGCGTGTTAATGTTAGAAAACATTTTTACTTCAGGCATTTTACGCGACACACATTCAATGTTGCATCAACCTGAAGTTGTGATTTCCAACGCCATTGGCATTGTTATATATGTATGTAAGGAAAGGTGATTTTTGTCATTCACTATTACCAGTTTTCTTTTATTTTTGTAACAACTGAAAGTTGTACGAGTAATAATTAATGTAAGATGTGGTATTGGTGTCATTTTAGAGGCTTTGATGTTTAATTAATTATTCAATGCTTAAGAAGATCTTCAAAAAATTCATTGTCGTTTCGACTCCTTGAGCATTGATATTGGACAACCTTATGAAAGATACATATAAGGTAAACATTGTGTCGTGGAAATAAAATTGCAAAAAATTAAAAAAGTAACACGATATGAGGTCATAATTCTGAGTTGTTGTGAGTTTCTTCGTGTGTTTTATTGAGAATAGGCTTACATAGGAGTATGATTTTATGTACGTATGTACATATGTTAAGTGCTCTGCTTCTCATAAGTGATTTTGTTCCAAGTATTTGCGCTGTTGACAGCTGAAATTTCGAAGTCGGCTTTAATCGGCTATGACCCAACTTAGAACTATTTATTAAAGGAATTTGTTAAACAAATGTGAATTTTTAACTGATGATTTTTGCCTTTCTTTGAGTTTAATTTCTGCTTTTTACAGCGGCAAACTTTTTCAAATGTATTTTGTAGGTCTTTGTTGAATTAAATTTTATTCCATTTTCGCATTTGCCAGTGGAAATCAGATATTTATGTGGTATACTATAAAACTGTCTAAATATCCAAGTTATTTGAGTTTCAGTTTGTTACCGTTAGAGATGCAACGTCCATGATCTTAATTGAAAACTGTATAGCCTTTCTTGTAAAAAAAATTAACTAATGTTCAAAATTTTAACCTAACTAAGGCAAAAATGTTGCATATTTCATTTGAGAAAATAGCAAGAAAAATGAAGCTTCCACAATTATAAATTGAACAATTGATAAAGGGTTTTCCAATAAGAGGTGTTATTCCCGTAAAAGATCAATGGTTTCGTTGCTTGTGTGCCATGTAGCGCCGTCTTGTTGAAAATAAACGTTGTCCAGATCAGTGCCATCCAATTCCGGGCATAAAAAATCGTTAATCATCTCTCGATAGCGCAATCCATTCCCCGTAACTGTTGCTCCAGCTTCATTTTCGAAAAAGTAAGGTCCAATGACTCTAACGGACCATAAACCGCACCAAACAGTCACACGTTGAGGATAGAGAGGCTTTTCAAAAATAACTCTAGGATTTTCTGAACCCCAGATCCGACAATTTCGCTTGTTGACGAACCGCCCATGCGGAAATGGGCCTCATACCTCAAGATGATTTTTCGATGGAATTCCGGATCATTTTCATGCATTTCAACGACCCGATCAGCAAAGGCACGACGTTGTTGATGATCGTTCGGCTTGAGTTTTTGTGTTAACTGGACTTTATAAGCCTTAAGACCCAAATCTTTATGTAAACTACTGTAGATTTAAAGTTGATCATATAGTTGTTATTTTGATAGTTACATCTCCTTGCCGCTGGAAATGCTGACAGAAAGTCGGTAACATATTAGAGCAGAACCAAGTAAATCACTTTGAGAAATATTCCAAGTTTATTTCCAAAGTCAAGATTGAGTAACCCAAACCGAGTGTTTAGTGAAAAGAAGTCAAAGTCATGTTTTCTGACGAAGCGTTTTTTCTTCTCGGCGGTTATGTTAATAAGCACAACTGCCGCTTCTGGCGATCGGAAAATCCGCACGACAGTAGTCCTAAGAGAGTGACAGTTTAGTGTGGATTTTGAAGCGGTGGCATCATTGGCTCATTTTTATTTAAAAATGCTGCCTTAAGCGCCATTTCGGTCAACGGTGAGCAGCACAGAGGCTGGATAAAGGATTTTTTTATGGCCGGAAATTGAAGACACTTGGACGATCTTTGAGTAAAAAGAATATACATTCAATCGTAATCTTTCTATAATAATTTGAGCCTCATAGAAAAAAACTTTAACTTTGTTATTGACTCGGACCGTTCTCCACATTTTCGTCTAGCTCATCTAACGGCAGGCCCAGGAAACTTGCTGTTCCGATCGGTTGGGTCCAGAGGGGGAGGGGTATTAGATGAGTGGTTTGATGGTGCATATGAAGAAATGGTTAGTGTAGTCGGGGTCAATTCTGGATAAGTAGGAGTTTAACTGCTACAATATTTAGAATGTAGTTATGCCAATATGCCGATAACTGCGTTCAGGGGTCGGGAGCTTAAGAAGGTAGAAGCGATTTTAGACAAATCATATTCATCTCAATTAGCTAAACGGACGACTTACCTAACATAGTTCATCGTGCCATTTTTCAACAAAAATCAACAAATATAAGAATTTTTTACCTTTTAATTGTCAAATAAGTATAGGTCAGATGGTTGGGTTGGTTGGTTGGGTCAGATATTGATTTCACTTTTTTAGTACCTTTCAGAACGTATTAAGTAAAGCCTTCAATAAAAAATTAAAATGAATATTTTCAAAAACACGCCTTGAACAAAGAGATAAGATTAAACTTCACATATTTCTAAATGCTTCCAAATTTTCCAGTCACTACAATCTTTTTTGTTTATTTTGTTCTACTCTCTTTAAAAAAATTGCAACTTATCATGCTAATATTATTTCTAAAATATCTTTTCAGCAAAAATAAAGATAGAGATAGGCGGCGCGTTGCCGTTGCCGCACACTATTTATTTCTCTCACAAGAACCCAACACTGCAAAAACTCAAATATGGCGTATCGCAAACCTAACGATTTAGATGGCTTTATACAAATGATGCCAAAAGCGGATATGCGAGTTAAAGCTCTGCTCGCCGAAGACTTGGTTACATTCCTAAGTGATGAGGCCAACTCGATTGTCTGCATGGATATGGGCATGCTTGTGGATGGACTGATGCCTTGGTTAACTGGCAGTCATTTTAAAATAGCACAAAAATCATTAGAAGCATTTTCAGAACTGATCAAAAGGCTTGGACCTGATTTTAATGCGTACAGCGCAACCGTGCTGCCACATGTGATAGATCGTCTGGGCGACAGTAAGGATACAGTACGTGAGAAAGCCCAGTTGCTATTACAGATTGTGATGGAATACAAAGTGATCTCACCACAAGCCACCATTGATAAATTAGCGGTCGCTTGCTTCAAACATAAGAATGCTAAAGTACGTGAAGAGTTTTTGCAGACCATTGTGAATACATTGAACGAATACGGCACATCGCAATTGAGTGTGCGCACCTACATACAGCCTACCAGTGCTTTGCTAGGCGATCCCACAGCAACGGTGCGGGATGCGGCTATGCAGACATTAGTAGAAATCTATAAGCATGTAGGCGATCGCTTGCGTGTGGATCTCCGCAAAATGGATGATGTGCCCGCTTCGAAATTAGCTGTGCTAGAACAAAAATTTGATCAGATCAAAGCGGAGGGTCTGTTGTTGAAGTCAGCTCTTCTAACTAATCCATCCGTCAATAATGGTCACGATGAGTCAGATAATGTGAGTGTTCGTGATCGCCCGACGAAAATTGTTAAACGTACTATATCTGCGTCAACACGAAATAAGCCAAGTAGCGCGGATTCAAGCGCAAGTGGTGATGCCGGCGCCGTCACAATGGAAATATTTGAATCTTCCTTCGAAATTGTGCCACAATTAACTATATTTCATCCAAAAGACATGGACGACATTTACAGGAATATTATCGTTGTTATTAGTGATAAGAATGCCGATTGGGAGAAACGCATCGATTCGCTAAAGAAAGTGCGTTCACTCTTAATGCTGAATATACATTCACAACCCCAATTCGTGGCGCAGTTAAAAGATCTTTCAATTCCATTTATCGACATACTGAAGGAGGAGTTGCGTTCACAAGTAATACGCGAGGCGTGCATTACAATCGCATATATGTCAAAGACATTGCGCAACAAACTCGAGCCGTTCTGTTTGGCTATTTTAGAGGCACTTATCAATTTGATTCAAAATTCGGCTAAAGTAATCGCCTCATCATCGACAATCGCTCTAAAGTACATTATCAAGTACACCCATTCGTCGAAAATAATTAAACTCGTCACCGAGACACTGCAGCAAGCAAAATCGAAAGATATACGCGCCGCTTTATGTGAGATGCTTTGCTTGATGTTCGATGAGTGGCAGACGAAAACTATGGAGCGGTGTTCTCAGCAACTTCGTGATGTGCTCAAACGATCAATAAGTGATGCAGATAACGAGGCACGTCGTCATTCGCGTCGTGCTTATTGGAAATTTCGGCGGCATTTCCCCGATCTTGCTGACCAGATCTATACAACGCTAGACATTGCGTCACAACGTGCGCTGGAACGAGAGCGAGACGGTGGTAATGTGCTAGTCGAGGCTGAGCGTCGCTCTGCAGCTGCGACAACACGATTCCAGCGTTCACCAGGTTCACTACAAAAGCCAGCGGCTGGAATGCGTAGTGTGTCTGCAGTAGACACTGCTGCTGCCCAACGTGCCAAAGCACGCGCACAGTACTCGTTTTATCCTCGTAAAAAGTTAAGCACTGTTAGCAACACTGCTGGAACAGTCAGCAGTACAGGTCCTGCAGCAACGGGATCTTTACCGCGTCCACGGTATATGGGAGGTGTCACTCCGGCAGCCGCAGCTACAACTGCGCAGTCAAATGTAGGTATTTCGCCGCGTACTCGTGGGCGCGCTGGAGTATCGCAGTCGCAGCCTGGATCTCGATCCACCTCACCCAGTTCAAAACTGCGAGAACAATACGGATATAGACCTATAACAGGTACTATACCTAAAAAGGCCTCCGGTATACCGCGCTCATTGACCAGCTCGCGGGAAACCAGTCCCACACGCGTTGCCATGAAACGGAGCATTTATTCGACAAATAGCTCAATGGGTTCAGCACGACGGACACCTGAGCGCAGTAATTCGCGTCCACTAACTGCGACACGAATTTTACAACAGAGTCGTGAGGCGGAAAACGCACTGGCCGACGCGCTTTCACCGGAAGGAGAACGGACTATAGATTATGGCGAGTATTCGCGTGGATACACGGCTGGTTTGAGAATGGGTCGAAAGTTGTTGTCGCGCGACGAGTCCGACGACTCCGAGGCATCGTCGGTGTGTTCGGAGCGGTCGTTTGATTCGTCAATGACGCGCGGCAACAATTCGAACTATTCATTGTCAGGTTCACGTAACCGGCTTGACTGGAGCTGCACACGTGCACCATTCGACGACATCGACACTATCATACAGTACTGTGCTTCGACGCATTGGTCCGATCGTAAGGACGGCGTTATCAGCCTAACTCAGTACCTGGACGATGGCAATCAGTTGACAGCGCAACAACTACAAGCTGTTTTAGACATGTTCCGTAAACTATTCATGGATCCACACACTAAAGTGTATGCACTCTTTCTTGATGCAGTTACCGAGCTGATACAAACGCATGCCAATGAGCTTCATGATTGGCTGTTCATATTATTGACGCGATTATTCAACAAACTTGGCACGGAGATGCTCAACTCAATGCACATTAAGATCGGGAAGACGCTACATATTGTACACCAATATTTCCCTACCGATCAGCAGCTCAGGGACGTCTTCCGCATACTCGCCGACACGGCGCAAACTCCTTGCACGAAAACCAAGATAGCCATATTGAAATTCCTCACCGACTTGGTGACCAGTTACTGCAAGTCCACCGATTTTCCCTCCGACGATGGACCATTGGCGGTAGATAAAGCTGTACTGAAAATTGTGCAACAAGCTGGTGATCCTAAGAGCAAGGATCTGCGTGATCAAGCGCGTAAATGTCTTATCGCGCTCTATAATCGCAGCACACCGCAGATGACTAAGTTGTTGTCTAGCCTACCCAAGGGTTATCAGGATACTGCAAAGGCCATTATACAGTCACATTTGCGACGCAATAGCACTTCCGGCACAAATTCACCATCCTCACCACATTCAAGTGCCAGCCCCAAGTTACAGAGCCCATCGCTTGGTCCATTTTCGTCACTGCAGCCACAATTTAATACTAGTCCCCGCTCGCGGCAGTCGTCAGTCGACCACGAACTCTATTCGGAAGCTGATGTACAGCATAACATCCATAAAACTTCGGAAGAGATACGAAATTGCTTCGGTGTAGGTGTCGGCATTGAGCCGGTCTCTAATAATACTCGTCAGTATCATTCGCTCTCGAATGCCAACGGCTACAATGGCTACGTGCACGACCAGCAAGACTCGTGCGCTTCTTCGAATTCAAAGACCCAGTCAGCCACCACAACCGAATCGAACACACCCGAAAGCACTACAATGCGCTTAGACGCAAATTTGTTAGAACAGCACCAACGCATGACTACAAACGTTGGACTCTCTTCTGCAACAACTAACTCCAATACAGCTGTGGTAAGTGGAACGACACATCACGGTTCACGTTGCAATTACACGGTCGCATCGAATGGTGAACTTGTGCTCGAAAGCGGCTTAACCGAAAGTGAAATCATACGCGTGGCATGTGCACTAAAAGTAGATATGCCAGTGGAGCAACTTCAGCAAGGGCTCGCCAATTTGGAGATCTGCATTAAAGGTGGAAACTGCGAGTTACCGAACAAACATTTCCGCGCCATCATGAAGATGTTGCTAGGACTGTTGGATTCGCAAACAGCTGATGTGATGATTGCCGTGATAAGTGTGCTCGGCAAGATAGTGCGCAGCACGAAAATGAAGGAAACTTGGATTAACTTCCTCGAACTAATATTGCTGCGTATAATAAACTGCTATCAGCACAGTAAGGAGACAGCGCGTGAAATCGATTTGATCATACCACGAATCGTATCATCGTTGCCACTGAACGCCACAATCAATATTGTAAATCCTGTCATTGCGACTAGTTGTTATCCGATGAACTTATGTGCCGTCAAATTGCTCACAGAGCTGGCAGACCGTCACGGTTCCGAGCTAACCGAATTTCATTTAGATAGCATATTTCCGAATTTGGCGCGCCTCACTGATGACAGCGAATCAATGGTGCGGAAAGCTGCTGTTTTTTGTATTGTCAAACTCTACATAGTGATGGGCGAGGAAAAGGTGAAGCCGAAGTTGTCGGTGTTAAATCCAAGCAAAGTGCGCTTGCTCAACGTGTATATAGACAAGCAGCGCGGCAACAGTGGCGGTGGCAGTTCAACGAAAAATTCATCAGCATCATCGTCATGATTGCGTCGTGCACAGACGACGCGTGAAGAAGTGGAAACAGACGGACGGCAATTGCAACAACAATAACAATACCAGCATTACAAAGAAGACGGTAGAACACTACGGCAGTGAGCCCGTTGTTATGGTTTGGCCAAGGGCCGTCGACTGTGGGTGGTGTGTCTGTATACGTACGTATAGTATTTGTTGAAATTTTATTAATGTAGGTAAACGCATTAAATGCAATACTATAACACAAACAAATGCAACTTGCAGTGGTGTCAAAGTGGAGTTAATGGAATGGGTAGCGAAGTTAATTTTTTCTCAGAGCCTTTACTTAAAAAACAAAAAAAATATAAATATAATTGAAAATGTTGTATACGTATTTAGCGCAATCGTTAGTTTATGTGACGGGATAATTTCAAGTGACTGTAACTGATAATTACAGTACTACTTATTTGTCTGTATGTGTATATAGTTTAGGTGTTAAAAAATCGTCAGTCACTAAAAAGTAAGCAGTAATGTGCGTATTTTGTTCAAAATTGTTAAGCAGCAACTAAAATTATTTGGTGAAACATTAAGAGCCAGTCTTTTTCCGAAATTCCATTGCATTTATTCGCGAGTTATATTCGACTCCACTTTGGCTAAAGCGTAACGGCATATGTTATAAAAGACGCCTTGGCGAGTTCGCATTTGAAATTTAAATATGTATTTGCATACTTTTGCTTACAAAACCAAAAAAAAAAAATGTAAATTTACACACAAAAACCTATTAATTAATTGATAACTAATTGTAATTTGTTAGTTATAATTACATTTAATTAATACGAATGGTAAAACAACAAAACAACTAAGCTGGAAATTATTTATCTCGCACATTCTTCTCCCCTGAACTTATACACTTTTTACATTACTACGCCCATCAGATTTCCTATCAACAAAGCAACAACTAATTTGCAAATTCTTCCTAGCGACTATTCATTCGGACTTGATCTACTAAACTCAAAATGTATCTGTTTGTAAATCCCGTCTTCATACGCCTATATGTATGTATTCGTTTATAATTTCCCCTACATCACTATTTTTAACTGTGTTTTAAATGTTTAGTTTTATGATTTCGTAATTTCTTGCATATTTTGCGCGTTTTTTAACCAACATCTTTAATTACTTGTCTTACATGTAATTATAAGTTTAATGATTTTCTAAAAACTATATTTCGACATTTTACACAAACGAATACATTGATGTTAAATGCATACAAGTAATAAAAATATATTTAGTTTTTAGTTGCTCTAATCCTACATCTAAGTTATATGCATACTTTAACTTATACAATATTTTAGTAAAAGTGGAAACTTTCGTGTATTTTTTGCAAGAAAAAATTATTAAAAAGTAAATAAAAGTAACTTAACCGAAAATATTCAGCTATAACTTTTTCCTCTCCCGTTGACAAAATTTTAGCTTAGCAAAATGTTTTCCAAAATGTGAAAATGCGTTGTGTTAGCGTTCGAAAAACGAAAAAGTTAGGGTTACAACTAAGTAATAGAACAAGAGAATCTACTATCATTTACTTCAGCCGGCTTGGTAGCGTTTTTTATATTCTCATTCATGCAATGCATATTTAATCTTGATACTCTTGAAATATTGAAATAAGTGCAGCAGCAGATCTTTGCTTGAATGCAGTGCTTCATAAAAAATACTAATAACACAAGTGTAAACAAAAAAATATATATACATATAGTATATATAAACAAATAGAGAAAAATTAAGCAGATAATAGATAATATACACAATATAAGTAATGCAAATAAATTAAAACTAGAAATATATAAATACGTATTTAAATTTCGTTATACACTTGATATTAATATATATGTATGTACATGAGAAAGTAATTCGAAAGATCCAAGAATTAAAGCTAAATAGTATGCAACACGTTAATAATAACAAAATACAATATATATGTATGTAAAAACAACAAAAGCTCTAGTAGAAATGGCAAACATATAACCGAATTAACTATACGCTAACGCGCCATGTGTACGAAGGAAGCGCATTTTAATGTAATTGGAAATTATTTATAACAATTGATAAATTCAGACACACAAATTTGAAGTGAGAAATCATTAATAAACAAAAAAAAAAACATTAATATGCGAGGTAAACAAATATTTAGACTAGCTTAGTTTTTCAAAATAATTGAAAATTTAATAAACAAACAATATTAAAAAAAAACTAATTTACTACTTTGTTCTTGGAGTATTGTGTGAACGCACGGTGGGCTTGAACATGAAATAAAATAAATAACTAAATAATTGTCGCGTACACTTCTGTTAGGTCTTGTTGGTCGAGCTCCTCCTGCTATTTTTCGTGTGCGTCTTGATGTTGTTCCACAAATGGAGGGACCTTCAGTTTCAAGCCGATTCCGAACGGCGGATATTTTGTATGAGGAGCTTTTCCATGGCAAAAACACACTCCGAGGCTTGCCAATGGCTGCCGAGGGACGACCGCTATTAGAAAAACCTTTTCTATTGGATAGGGAAATAAGTTTCCGTCCTTTCTTAGCCAAAGTTACGAATTATTTAAACAATTAAATAATACATGATATTATGTGAAAAGTGTGCCATTAGAAGCTACAACTTTACTCCATCTTTCAGGTAGCATACGGATTACTCAGATGAAAAAAAAAAACGAGTTCGTGATACATTCATTGAGCCAGTTTTGATTTCTTAAGAAGTGAGCCGCTCTCCAATAAAGGTTGACTGCATTGATCGGAACAGATGGTAATCCTAAGGTGCATGTCTGAGGAATACGGCGGATAGGGCAGGATTTACCAATTCAGTCCCTCTAAATATTTCTGGACCGGGCGTTGTCATGCAGCAAAATCAGTTTGTCATGCCTACCGTCCGATTCCGCCTGCTTTTCGTTGAAAGTTCGATTCAAACGCATTAGCTGCAGTCGGTAACGATGTTAATGTTGTGTAGTAGAATCACCGGTTGTCTTCGTCTGGCTCATGTAAAGGTAGGCCCTGGAAGCATGCTGTTTCGATAGGTTGGGTCCAGATGAAGAGGGGTGTTAGATCAGTGGGTTTGTTGGCCATGTGAAAAGGTGGTTAGTGTCGTGCGGGGAGCCTTCACATGCCGGAAATATGTTTAGTATGTCGGGTCAATTCTGGATAGGTACAGCATCCAGAAGGTAATTGTGCCAAGGTTACGCGGGACACTCGGGGGAAGTTGGAGCTCTTCGTCTACAATGGGTGGTGGTTGGACTACGATGACGGCACTCGGGGGTCGAGAGCTTAAGAAGGTGGTAAGAGTCTCCCGATGAATGTCGTTAATTGTCTGGCTGTACACTGTCCGATCCAGTAGTTGTCGGTCTGTTTGTTCCAGGTGACCAGATAGGTGCGGCATAGTTTAAGACCGGCCGGCCTATTGCCTTAAATGTCGATAGCAACATTTCTTTGTCTTTGCCTCAAGTGCTGTCGACAATCGATTGGAGAACCGTGTTGAGATTTTAGGCTTTAGTGGCAATAGCGGTTGTATGCGCTGAGATGGAGAGCAAACTGTCGAAGGTAACTCCCAAGATTTTGGGGTTATTAACAGTCGGAATTGGTGTGTCGTAGACTTTTTCCTTAAGTTACAGTTTGATCTCCTTTGTCCAGGTGGTGAAGACAGTCGCCGTAGACTTCGTTTGGGAAAGTTGTATGTTCCTCGCAGTGAAGAAGAGAGAAAGGCAGGCGAGGTAGTCGTTTACCTTCGCGCACAAGCCATTAATGTCATTGCCCGACGCCATTATCGTACAGCCGTCGGCGTAGGAGACCACGGAGACTCCCTCTGGTGGGTGGGGGAGTTTCGAGTTATAGAAGTTAAAAAGTTATTTTCTTCTGTTTCGAGATTAGGTCTCGAAATAGCACCGACGAATGCCGACTACTCAGGTAGTTCGCACTCCACCTCTTCAGCCCTGGCGGTAGTGTCGACTGTAAAATATCGTCTAGTAACGTGGCGTGGCTGACCGTGTCTAAAGCCTTTTTAGGTCCAACGCTACTAGGACAGTCCTCTCGCAGGGACGGTTTTGGTTGAGCCCGCAGGTTATCTGAGTGTTTATCACTGCGAATGCTGTACTATTACTCTTCGGAAGCTATGCTGGGGTGAGGCTGGAGTCAGTTGTTTCGTGTGAGTTTCGAGTGGGAGTAGAAGGGCTTCAAGAGTCTTTACTACTGGGGAAAGGAGAGTTATCGGAGGATAAGAATCCCCTTGGTTGGCGGGTTTCTCAGGTTACAGTAGTGAAACCACTCTCCCTGATTTCCACTTGTCAGGAATAATGGGAGTGGCCAAGGATATATTGAAAACCCTTGAGAGGTACTCTACTCCCAACGGACCCTAGAACAGCTGCTTCTGCTGGGAAATTGGGACATATGTCTTGGGATCGCTTCAGCAGGTATGAAGCGAGCCGCAGCAGCTGTGAACACCTTGCGGGATGTTACCAGGTTATGATATTTATCAGACCAGCGCTAGCAATTGTAATGTCAGGGTCGCTGCTGCAATTGCCCACTACCCTGGTGGGGGCGTCGTCTTTTACTGTGCTGAATGTCGAATCGTCTATCTGCTCTGCCAATTGATGGGCCTTCCGATCGTTTGGTAGGCTTGAATGCTAAAGTTCGTGATGCGCATCGAAGTCACCTACTACCAATCGGTTTTCACCCCTGATAAGCGCACCTATATCAGGGTGATATCATGCCGGGCAGCAGGTGACAGGGGTATATCTATCTATATTAAAAATTTTGAGCTCAGCATCGCCTGACCGGACAGCTATACCTTGACATTCTAAGGTGCAGTCCCTGCGGTGGATGCCTTAATCGATGAGACGATGCTGTGCTGTACGGTGGACTATGAACGCTAGGCCTCCACCGTTGTTCAGCTCGCGATCCTTTCTGTGCACGTTGTAGCCATCCCTGTTGATAAATGAGGAGCTAGCGTGCAGTTTTATCTCTTGTACCGCATCTATCTTAACTCCATGACAGCTCATGAAGTCGACGAGTATCTTACCCATGAGTCCGTTGCAATTGAGTTGGAGGAGCTTGAAACTCCTCGGCGTGTAGTCGTAACTCGGGGAGTGAGGGACGCGTGAGGTTGTGTTGGTCCTGCTGTGCGTTCACCTGGCAGGCTCAAACATTTTCGGCGCTTAGGGTTATCATAACAGATCTATTTTTCATCGCCAGTGACAATGCGATGCAGAAAACCTTTTCTTTTCTGCTCTTCAAGAAACATCTCACACGCCACCAAACGTCCTCTCGATATCCCTCCTTCAATTGATGTGGCACCCAGTTACCTGCTTTCTGGACCATTCCCATCGCAAACGTTTATCGACGGTTGATCTGTCAACATCCAACTCTTCGCGATCTTTGTCACTCACGTCGAAACCACTCTTTACAAGTTGTGTTCCCCTACATGTATGGGGAATGTTTATGTCGACACAACAACAACAACCCGCCCCCCATCGGACATTGCTTCATCGCGGTTATGGAATCCGATTTGAGTTTCGATTAGGTGTCTAAAATACACTCCAATAAAAATTGAATTGAGAACTAGGTGTTTTTTAAGAGCAATTTTAATTTATTGAGAGCGATTTCAAAAGGAACTTAAATCTAAATACATACGTATAAAGAACTCGAAATAAATGTTATTTAAAGTAGTAAAAAGAAATAATGCAGCATGAAATGTAATGTATTCAGTATGACTCTTTTTGTTACAAATGAATACAATGTACAAATTGGTGTATAAACACTTGAAATTAATACATTGGAATATTTTGTTATGACAGCTGAGAATTACATAGCGGAGTAAAGATGCTGGGATATGACATTACAGTATATATCTTGAATTTTTTTAATATTAACAAAATATTTTTTATTCTAACTTTAGGAAAACCACTTCAAGTAGATTACAGGTATGTGTGTGAAATCAGCAACTTTACTGTAACATTTGCAGTTTTTCCCTACAAGTATTTATAAATTATGCACTATTTTTATACATATTAAGTATTAATATCTAACTCTCATTCACCTGTAGGCATAAAATTTTACATAATTTTTCAATGCTATTTTTAAAGTTTATTATTTCAACTACAATCAATCCAAATCATTAGTATTAACGCCGGTGTAGACAGGCTCTTCCACTGTTTTATCGAATTTACCATCGCTGGGCTCACTCTTGCTTATGGCACTGTCCGCTTTTTCAGCCTCCGATTCCCCTTTTTCCTCCTCTGTGGCACCGATTTCAGCATCTCCTGCATTTGGCACCCAAAGACCAGAGTCAACACAACGCTTCATATGGTATTTGGCTTCCTCGACGGGCATTTTGGCAATTGTTTTCTGTAAAAGCTCAATGTCGCGCGATTCAAAGCACTTTTGTAGACTCTGTGTGAAAATCAATATTTTTCATATCTTGATTTACTTTTGGAAAAGAAATTTTATAGGAACTTACTTCTGGTAGTGTCTCAAACACATCAGCTGGATCCAGTCCACCTGGCCCAAGTCGCTCTTTTCTCTCCTCTTCCTCCGCCTCGGCTAATGCTTCTTTAATTTTCTCCTGTGCTCGTTTCTTAATACGATCTTTGAATGCTTCAATTTCACTTTCAAATTGTTGTTTGTACTCCGGAACGCAGTTTTGAATTTTTGAGAAGAACGAATTCACGCAGGCTCGTGGATCAACCTCTAATTGTTTCGCCAACTCCAACATGTATTGCATACAAATGCACTGATGCGCCACATGTGCCATGAGATCGTGCTTCTCTTCCATTTCCAAATTAATAGCCCAAATGACTAAGTAATTCGCAGTTTCATCGCACACAAGATCTAGATGCTGTTGGAGGAAGCGTTTGGAATCATCGTATTTACGAAGCATACCGTACTGTTTGCATAATTTTTCATTTTCTTTTACAAATTTCTTCATTCGTGCTTCTTTTTCCTCTTCTGTTAGATTCTCGTCAGGCTTTCGAACAGCCTGTTTATTCAAAACAGTTTTTTCGAAGCCGGGTTTGCTGATGGTGTCCACATTCCACGGAGCTTTTTTCTCCTTCTTGATAAGTTCTTCCTCTTGCCGATCGAGTTCTTTGCCTTCCTTTTCAATTTTGTCCAATTCTTTCTAAATGTGCACATATTATATAGATATTTTTATAGGAAAAAGTGCATTTTTTACCTTGAGTTCTGCCTCTTCACCTTCTTTCTTCTGTATGCGATCTTTTACATCCATCAAACGTGCTTGATACGACTGCCTTTTCTTCTTAAACTCCTCTTTTTCGTGCTCCATTTCGGCCATGCGTTCGATGCGGGCCTGATGACGCCAACGGAATAGTGAAGGAGTGTCGATGTTGGGGTGTGTGGCATCCTCGTCATCTGAAATCTAATACGGATGGATAATTTGGATGAATCTAAATGCGCCGATAGTATTTTCATTTCACGTACTTCAATATCTTTCCATTTACTATAGTCGACCATCGTTGTTGCGTATTTGCTTTGATATTTAATTGTTTTGCTTAAAATCTTGGCAATAAATTCTTTGCAAGAAAATTTATTTTTCACTCACGACAAACCGCTGGATTTGCTAGAATTTTCTTTTGACGTTTTCGCAAAAATTTTGAAAGTTGAAAAGAAAACATGAAATGACATATAAAATGTAAATTAAAGTAGAGAGTTTTTGGATGATGTTATTTGATACAGCGTGACACAAGTAATTGAAAATCAAAAGGAATAAAAAGTTGTGAATGAATTTTAAATGTTTTGTTTTGTTCTGATCTATTATGCCATATTTTTATTAAGTAAATGTTATTTTGCCTTCATTACATTTAAAATTTATTTCAGTCTATGATATAAAAATCTTCCTAACTAGATTACGTAATTACCTAAAAGTCCCTTTGCCTAAATTATAAATACTAGATTACAAATTATTCTACTTTTTCGAGCTTATCTCCCATTCCCTAATTAAAAATCGAGATTACTCATACAAAATTTCTATCAAGAAATCTGAGATCATAAAATAATCCTTGATTATTAACTGTTTTTTACATACAACCCTGTGTTATCGACAACTATTTTTTCGAATGTAAAGAGAAACGTCAAAGGAAAAACTAAATATAATGCGCGCCGGCAAAGAAAACAGGCTTGTAGACATAATTCCAATAAAATTTTTGTTAAATATTAGTAATTATGCATTTAACTGCGCAAATAAATTAACTATTCCTTCTCCTTGTCTGTTCTTCATATCGTTAACAATAATTAAACAAAACAAAAACTTCAAAATATTCTACCAAACCAATTTCTATGAAAACAAAATCTTTCGAAACAGTATTGACAGCTGATTGTCAATTTTGCAGATAATCCGCCATATGTGAACGGTTAGATTAATTTCGTGAATTTATTGCTCATTACTGCATGTGGGTGAAATCTTTAGCCTAAAGGTAAATCTTAAGATGAAACTAACAAAAAGCGTGCGTGGAAGTGAGATTCTGTGCTTACATAAGTTTTTGATTGTTATTTTTTAAATCGTTATTTGAACAAAATTTCGTTTCGTCATTAAGGCTGTTTAGCTTAAGAAATGGGAAAAATACGCCGAATTTTGGCGAAAGTTAGTCGAATCTAGTATACGAAGGCGCATAGAGGCCAACTTCAAAAATAATGTTACATAAATTTCACATACATGTAGATATTTCTACAGCACTGCAAGTCAGAAACAAAATACTTATGTGAGCAATGAATTCTGATTTTTTAATTTATGAACTATTTATGCAGTATTAATCTTTAATTTTAATAGCTTGTGAAATAATTTATAAATAAATTGTACGAAGATAAAAAATTGAGAGTTACTTAATCGACTTCAAATGCAAAATATTCATGTGGGCCGATTCATATTTACTTAGTATTTAATTATATTAAATAAGTATTTTGTGGAAGTGTGCATTTTTGCTGTTTTCTTGCTTTATTCTCATATGAAAGTCGGCGTATAATCAGGTGAAATTTTTTCGACCAAGGACAATAGAATAAAAAAAATGGTTTAGTGGTTAGCTTTAGTAGATCCATAAGTAAAAACACTCTCATCTGGTCGTCAAAAAGTGCCCACAGCTGATATAACCTGATTCCAAAACGATCTCTCTGTAACATAATTGCATAAAAAATGCATTAAATTTCATAGAAAATCGTATCAAAAAGTTTTGTAATTAAATTGTGACAGGTTTTACAATTTGCATTTGTTTTTCCTTCACAGTTACGAAGTTCCCTGTCACCAGATGACTTTAGTGCTTTCGACGCAGCATTATGGCATATAGCCGTCAGAACGAATTCGAAAAAAGTTTTAGTCAAGGCAAATATATTGAAGGTGGTATCGATAAATTAGCTGATTTGAGTTTTTTCTTTCGCCGTGTCCATGTGGCTGTCAGCTCGGAATAAAACAAGGCGAACTCATTATTTGTTGTCTACTTTGCCAATACTTTGTTTTGACAATCAAACGTGCAAAACATTGTTGTTGGTCTAGTGCCACCACCTTTAATAAATTCCTCTTGGTTTTAGTGTGAATAGTAAGCGAACCCGAATTGCATTATATGTTACGTAGCATGCGAAGTTATCTAAATATAAATTATATTATTTTGAACGCGCTACGTGTACGAGTATTTTGTCATAGTTACTTATCATAAAATAAAATTTCTGGTGTGGTTTTTTGAAAATGCAAAGGACAGGAGTTATTTTTTTTCGGTTTTGAATCAAACATAAATCTATCAAGCCTGTATGTGCTTTTAAAGTAAACTCTATTTTTAATATGGATTCGTGTTAGTGGGATCAGTGCGATGTATTTAAAGTTTTGTGATAGTTTTTTTAGCTTTTGCAAGACATATATTCAACGTGATATCCAATTCGTTATTTTATGTCGGCGAAATTAAAGTTAAGCAAAATAAAAATTCAGTTAAAGCAAAATACTGGTCATATCGGATAAAATTGGTCAGTGTAGTTAAAAAATATAAAAGTACGACTAGTTGAGAAATTTATCCTGTAAAAATGCAAGAAGTTTAAGCGGATGTATGGAATAAAGATTTTTATACTTAAATATTTTACAATGCACAACAATGCAGTGACATTTGTAATTTATTCTTTCATTTATTTATTTTTTCATTTCATTAAACAAATAGTACTAATACATTAAATAACTTTTTATTATGAATAAATAAGTTCCTAATTTAGAAAAAGTTGGTATTTTAAGTATTACTTGGTATTTTAGGTATTACTTGTTTTACCTAGAGCCTTAAACTGTAGTTAATTTATAGTATTTTAATATTGCATTATTGCATTTTCACATCACCGGTGAGGTCGGAATAAAGGCGCGTTACCGACTGTTTTTGGGTGTTCGGTTTCCCTGGACCCATTTCTTAATCAGCTTTCTTGCAGGGTACTAGGTAACTCCTTGGCGGGGAAATTACTAAATCATACCCAATTTCTCACTTTCTACTTCTACTCTACAAACTATGCATATCACCAAGGTGAATTGAGTATCTTTCTTAGTATATCACTGATAACACTCACCTCACCATTTCTCCTAATGAAAGCAATGCATACAAAATTACCCCCTATTGACAGCGTGCGCACGATACATTTTACCATGTTTACCATTTTTCCACTGAAAATATTTAATTCATTCGATTATTTTGCAAAACATATACACGTATGTAAATAGGGTACATCAACATAACTTACCAATTGTAATGTAGTTACTCTTCATCAGTGATGGATAATTTGTAAAAAAAAAAAGAGGTTGTCTGTAAAGTCGGTTTACTGACGATAGTTTAACGTGACAACGTCATAAGAAAATATTGATGGAATGGTTGCAATTTTCAAAACAAAATTTTAATTTTATTTGTTTGATAGATATTTTGTATGGATATAGAGGAGGAGGTAAATGGAATTGCAATGGAATAGGTCAAGTTACATTTACACAAACGTGAAAAATGACGAAACATTTATCAAATTCATGAAAGATATCTTCAATTTCGATTGTGCATCAGACGTTAATAAGTCAACAACACTAAGAGGCACCATCATCGATTTGCCTTTTTCAAGACACTTTACACTCGAAACACTCCCTTTCATTTCCTACTTTTTCTATCATCGTCCTATTCTCAACAGAGAAATGGTTCATTACCATGCACACAGGAAGAAGGCATATGCAAATACAAGTATGTGAATTTATATACCTACATATGCGCATATACATACATGTATATGCTCACTCAAGTAGGACAGAGCCAGATGTCGAACGTTGCCGAACGCGGGGGCCGATTGTGCTCTTTGTCGTTCGTTCCGCGCTCTCGCTTGCAGTTCAAGCACATTAGCTTACATTTGCTTGCGTACGGAATAGATTCGTATATTTGATATGCCCATATGACTTGTATGCATCTTTACATATAGATTTGTTCTTTTTGAAAATTGCGCGAAATTGTATATGTATATGCATGTTTATATATAATACATATATTAGTATACAACATATCTTATAAGGTATATGGTAAATATTACCATACATTTTTTCCTTCATATATAATATTATATAATAAAAAAATTAATAATAATAACATTAAAACAACAGGTATTATTAACAAACTTGGTTTTATTTTAAATTCTTCAAGTAAATCCAATTAATAATAATCAATAAGAAGGCATATGCAAATACAAATAAGTGAATTTATATATGTACATATGCGCAAATACATACATATATACGCTCACTTAAGTAGGATAGAGCAAGATGTCGAACGTTGCCGTTCGTTTGCTTTGTTCGTTCCGCGCTTTCCCTTGCAGTTCATTCAAGGTAACGACAAATGAGCAATGTAACGACAAATGAGCAAGGTAACGACAAATGACCAAGGTAACACTAATGAGCAAGGTAACACTAATGAGCAAGGTAACGACAAATGAGCAAGGTAACGACACATTTTTTCGTGCGTGCAGCCGGCTAAATCGAATTATAAGACGTTATCACGTCAAAAAAGAAATATTTTATTACAATTCAGTGTGATTCTAGTAAATATTTAAAATAATATTCGAATGCCGAATGTCAAATTCTTTTCGCAGTGCATGCGTCTTACGTCAAGAAGGGTTTCCTTACCTTCTGGCAATAGTACGAAACAATAATCACCCACTACAATTATTTTTGTTTACATTATATAAATTTATTTCAGACTCCAGAAATACTTAAAACTACTATTTTCGTGGAACTGAATTTTTTAAACACACTTGAAATAATTTTTCCGTAATTCGCATTTTAATTCATTACAGTTCTCAAAACAAAAAAATTAAAGAATTAAAAGTTAATAAAATGGTATAACTCGACAACTCGTTTCGAAAATTTAAAGACTATAAAACAATTTTACTACATCTAAGAATTTGCTCACAAAATTCTAATTTGGCATAGCAGTCCCGCCAATAGACCAAGCACTAACACCATCACACACCTAGGTGCCTATGGGCCCACAAGCTTATAACTGAAATCGCACCATGGGTGTCCAGGAAGCACGGCGACGCTGGTTTTTATTTAACGCAGTTTATTAGCGGACATGCATTTTTTCTGTCGAATCTCCACCGTTTTAAGCTGACATATAACCCCTACTATTCACACGATCGAATATGCAGAGCATTTTACTTTCCAATGTGACGGTTTTCGAGACGAGCGTCAAACAGTGGAGGTGCTACTTGGACACGCGTTATAGGTGAACAATCTGATACTAGCCCTGTGTACATCAATCAATAAGTGTAATGCTGTGGATTTTACTCTTCATTATATTTTGAATGACCTAAACACAATGGAGCTTCATTCGAGCACTACTATTCAGCCACAGGTTTTTCGGGTTAAATAATAAAACTAATTTTTTGTATGTATGTACACATTTTTATATGTATGTATGTATGTATGTATGTACGTCCGCATTTGTATAGAAATGTACATAAACATTAATTCGCCTGCTGGTATGTAGGTATGCATGCTAGTTTAGGTAGAGTCTGTTTGTAATTGTGGGTTAAGGTCACGCTGCTGCCCGACAGGAAGTTGCATCGTCTTCTTATTACAACATTTTTATTCGGAATTCAACTATTGACTATGAAACTTATTCATTTGTTGACATTAAGAGAGCTTTGTAAGTGTAAACAAAAGTATAAAAAACAAACAAAACTGCCAATGTAACTAATCCATTTTTAATGCTTACACTTGACCTCCTCCTTTAATCGGCAAGTTTTCTCTACATTACGACAGACGACAATGAACAAGGGCATAGTACAATTTTGGTAACGAGTTGGAAAGGTTTTAATTTTTATTGTTGTGCTACTTTTACACAGATTTAATTAAATAAGAGATGTTTAATAGTTATAATCGTCGCAAGAAACATGACACAGTTTTTCTAAATGTAAAGCCAACTTTTAACGGTCAGAATAGCGGACTGCGAAAATATTCCACTGGCCTACTAGATAAAGAGGATATCCCATATTATAATACCAACAGCAGTCAAGGCAGTCGAGCATCAGTCGGAACTATAACTACATTGAATGAAAACTTTCGACCAGTAAGTGGATGATATTGGTTCCAAAAGAAGAAATGAATTTACAATTTTGTGAATAAAAAAACTGATCTTTCGAACCAGTTAATAATATCTAAGGGGGCCTGCACTCAAGCACATATTAAAAATTTCTTTTGCTTTAGCTAAAAAAGTTCAAATTTAAATTATATGTATACATATGTACATGTATAAGGGTTTTTCAATAGGGTTGAGTCGATGTTGAGATGCGTAAGGTCCTTTTATGTATGAAATGTGACATGGATCAAATATCCTGCTTTATAAATTCGCGTAAATTCAATCAATGGCCCCGCTCATTTCGGTCAAACCCTCGAAAGATAAAGTCTAGCATAACTATAAACTCATATCGTTCAATATAATGTTTTTTCATCACTCACTCACTTCTGATTGTGGAACTTACCATGGTGATTTAGCAACATAGACTAAATAATTATCAATTTGACAGGCGCGGTAAAAACAAAAGGGTCGTCTCAGCCTGTAAACATTGGCCCGTCCCTATAGAATACTCTATTGGTTGACATTTTCTGTTGTAATAAAACAAATATATTATATTTTTTAAAATGAAGGCAGTTTAATGACCATTCGCCTTGGCAGTTTTCAGACGAGTCACCTTTGTTGGTTATTATACGTCTTTCCCAGTTGTACGGGTCAGTCAAAGTCAGTCATCCATCTGATCACATTTACAGCAGACAGCTCAAAAACGCTATGCCATCATTGAAGAAAAAATCCTCAATCATGCTAGAGTGCACAGAGAGATTAAACTTTCTACCGGTACACTATTACATCCAGCTCTACTGAATCCCGAGCTACAAATGCTTCATCTTCAATGGATGAAGGGGACGAATTAAATGGGACTTGTGCCCTACTTAGCGATAGGAAATTGCGAAATTAAAGACTCTTCTTCTTCTTAATTGACGCGATAACCGCTTTCGCGATTTTGGCCGAATTTAACAAGGCGCGCCCGTCGTTTCATTCTCGAGCTAACTGGCGCCAGCTGGATACACCAAATGAAGCCAAGTCTTTCTCCACCTGATCTTTCCAACGTAGATCAGGCCTTCCTCTACCTGTGCTACCACCAACTGGTAAGGCATTGAATACTTTCAGAGCTGGGACGTTGAATCCATGACCCAGCCAACGTAGCCGCTGCACTATGTCTATGTCGTCGTAAAGTTCATACAGTTTATTGTTCCATCGCCTACGGTACTCGCCAACGTGCAAAGGTCCAAAAACCTTCTGCAGAGTTTTTCTCTCAAACACTCCAAGCGAAGCCGCATCGGATATTGTCATCGTCTAAGTTTCTGCCCCATATCTTAAGACAGGCATTATGAGAGCCTTATATAATTGCTTACTTCGCCTAAGGTAGCACTTGTTGGTAAGAGATATTCCCCATTGGATTTCAAGGCTGACATCGTTAGTGGTGTTAATGCTGGTTTCTAAATAAAGGAAGTCTTTTACAACCTCGAAATCAGAACTGTCAACAGCGATGTGGGTGCCAATACGCGAGTACGCTGACTGTTTGTTTGAAGACAAGAAGTATTTCGTTTTGTCCTCGTTCACCACCAGAGCCATTCGCTTTGCCTCTTTATCCAGTTTGGAGAATGGAGAACTAACAGCGCGGTTGTTAAGGTCTTTTTCAGTATCAGGTTAAAGAAGTCACACGACAGCGAGTCACCCTAACTGAAACCTAGTTTGGTAAAAAACGGCTCGGAGAGGTCCTTCCCAACTCTGATGGGGCTGCAAGTATTGATCAACGCCATTTTGCATAGCCGTATTAGTTTTGTGGGGATACCAAATTCAGACATCGCGGCATACAGATAACTCCTTTTCATACTGTCGAATGCAGATTTGAAATCGACGAAAAGATGGTGTGTGTCGATTCTCCTTTCATGGGTCTTTTTCAAGATTTGGCGTATTGTAAATATTTGGTCAATGGTAGACTCTCAGTCTTTCACACAATACGCTCGCTAGAACCTTACAGGCGATATTAGAAGACTAATACCGCGGGAATTGACACAGATTGCGGGATCGCCCTTCTTATGGATTGGGCAGAGCACACTTAAATTCCAATCGGCAGGCATGCGTTCAGCCGACCATATTTTGCATAGAAGCTGATGCATGCATCGTACCAGCTCCTCGCCGCCATGGTTGAATAGCTCAGCCGGCAGTCCGTCGGCACCCGCGGCTTTGTTGTTCTTTAGCCGCGTTATCACTATTCTCACCTCACTATTTAGTAGGTTTGCGAAGTGTTCCCTCCATAATTAAAGCACGTTCTGGATGTCAGTCACCAGATCGCTGTAAGTCGCGGAACTTTCTGGCAAACTTTTCGGGAGTTTTTTTTGCTGGCCAACATCTTAAGCTCCTCGCACTCATACGCCTCTCACAGAGGCATGTGCGCAGCTTGAATGCAGCAAGGTAGTGATCCTAGCCGATGGACCTCGGATCATAGGTACATCTAAAATACTAGAAGTGTGTGTTTCCATCTATCGCAACATGATCGATCTGGTTTCTCGATTCTCGATGAGGAGACAGCCACGTAGCTTGGTGTGATTTTTTATGTTGGAATCTGGTGCTGCAGACTACCATGTTTCGAGCTCCGGCGAAGACGATCAGCCTCTGTCCGTTACCGGATGTTTCGTTATGCAGGCTGAATTTTGCGACTATGGGACCAACAATACTCTCCTTGCCCACTATAGCGTTGAAGCCACCAAGCACTATTTTTATGTCGTGCGATGGAGCGCTCATAGGAACGTTCCAGGCTCTTATGGAAGAAATGTATGGTCGCATCGTCCTTTCCTTCCATCGGGGCGGGACCGCGCATGACCGAGATGTTGAAAAATCTCGCTTTGATGCGGATTATTGCGAGACGCTCGTCTACCGAAGTGAACGACAGTACTTGGCGACGAAGTATCTCTCTCAATATAAATCCAACACCGGGTTTGCACTCCTTTACATGGCAGCTGTAGTAGACGTCGCAAGGCCCAATGCTCTTCTTGCCTTGCCAAGTCCATCGCATTTCTTGAATGGCAGTGATGTCACCCTTTACTATCACGAGGACATCAACCAACCGGACAGAGTCACCTTCCCTATTAACCGACCGGACATTTCAGACGCATGCCCTCAAATCATAGTCCTTAGTTCGTTTGCAGGGGTCAGAATAAGCAGTTTTCATTCGAGGCTTTGCTGTCGTTTTCATTGGGGAAGGATTTCTACGTCGCGCGTTCCAAACTCAGCGTACAACCAGATATCCTGCAACTGCCTAACGCGAAAAATGAGCTGAATACTGAAAAAATAAACTTAAATAGAATTCGTCTGAGGAGGAATTGTAACAAAATTGTCTCTATTGTACTGACAGTGTGTCCTTACAAGTTGTTGCATTTTAATTAATATTTGAATTTTTGTTTTTGTAGAATGTTTTCTACAACAACATTGCACCAATTCAATGGTTTTTGCATATAATTGGGGTTTTGCCCATAACGCGACGAGCGGCTGGTAAAGCTAAATTTCGCCTAAACTCGATAGCTTTTGGTTATTCACTCGTATTCTTCGTTCTTTTAGCGGTAAGTTTTATAAATATCAATAAAAGTTTCAATGGATTGTTCGTTTAATGAAGGATTATTATAATTTAGTGCTATGATAATAAAAGCAAAAATTGTTATCAAATAATGACTTTTATTTCGTAAAAAATTCAATTGTGACAAAAAAGTGTATGTATGTATGTATATTTTGTTCCGAATCATAAAGAATTGAACTTCGATTTATGTTCATAATTATGATAGTCTTGCACTAAACACGCAATGTATGCAATAGGGGTATTCAGGCAGACCAATATTTTTAAGAGAGAGAAAAATATGGTAATCAATCAGCTGATTTGCCCTAACAGTATTTTATCGGTGTTCCGGCCAATTAATCTGCTCTGCCATATTTTTTAATCGTACTCGTGAATACCCTTAATTAAATTATATACATATATATGCATATATATTTAGTATGGTTTTATTTAGATCTATGTTTTTTATGTGGCCAAAAATCGCATAAAAATTGTGACATCATTGAGTGGACCATTCGAAGAAGCTGTTATTGCTTACCTGTTTCTTGTAAATATTTTACCACTATTAATGGTTCCAATATTATGGTGGGAAGCACGTAAAATCGCAAAACTATGGAACGACTGGGATGAATTTGAGGTACATAAATTTAAGACTTTTTCAAATGATCCGCCCTATTCTCTAACTTTTTTTCATGAATCTTTCTTTTTATAATTTTCAGATTTTGTATTATCAAATATCGGGCCATAGTGTGCCTTTGAATCTATTTCGGAAAACCACTATGATTGCGGTGGTTTTGCCGGTATTATCTATTTTGTCGGTAGTCATAACCCATATAACAATGGCGGACTTTCAGTTCATTCAAGTAAGCGTATTAGTTGTTTTATAAAATTTATATGTATTTCGGTTTTTTTAATTTAGAAAAAATTTACTTCGACATTACTTAAAAATTAGTTTTGGGATTGAGTAATTCATGTCTTAAATTTTACCATACCATCCTGTACGAATGGTCGCATGAATGCTGAATAAAATTTTCTGTTTTCGGATTTTTTCTCTGTCTTCCGATTTACATGGGTTAGGTACTGAGAGACATTTTTTTCGCATTCTCTTATGTTTCCTGCTGTTTTGTATGTTATGCTGTTTGGACTAGAATCCTCATTTCGTTCATTGTGGCACCATTGAAGGAAACGTGGAGGGAAAAATAAAATATAACACATGTTTTCAGTCCCGGGCCTAACATATAGATGGCTCGAGTTTTATTACATTCCCCTCTGTTTCAGTTTTTACTAACTTTTAAAAGGCAGCTGTTAAAATTTCATGATATTCTATTTAATAGTTCGTGAGTTATTGTGCTAAGAGTGACTGCTAAGGCTATTTTTGTTATTCGCAAAACAATGAACGAAAAAGAGTTTTGCGTTTTAATTTTACACTTACTGCTTATTGATGGAAAAAAATACCGTCCAAGCGAAGTAATGGCTTGAAAAGTGTTATGGGGACTTTGTTCCATCAGAAACAACAATAAAACGATGGTTTGTTGAATCCAAACGCGGTCGTAGAGACACCAATGATGCACAAGGCAGTGGACGTTCAAATGAGGCGGTAACACCAAAAAACACCAAACAAATCCACAAAATCGTTTTGAATGATCGAAAAGTGAAGTTGCGCGAGTTAGCTGACGTCGTAAAGATATCAAAAGAACGTGGTGGCTTTATATTGCTTTCGAATTTGACTATGAAAAAGCTCTATTCAAAGTGGGTGCCGCGTTTGGTCACTGTTGACCAACAACAAGAACGTGTTGATGATTCTGGGCAGCGTTTAGCCATGTTTAAATGTAATAAACCGGAATTTTTGCGTCAATTTATGACAAGGGATGAAGCAGGCGCCCATCACTCGTTCCGGAATTAAACGATCGTCATCTGAGTGGCCAGCAACTGGTGAGCCTCGTCCAAAACGCCCGAAAGCACGGCAATTGGTAGGAAAGGTTATGACCTCGGTATTTTGGGATGTGCGTGGTGTAATATTCATCGACTATCTTTAGATGGGAAATACTATGAATATTATTGGAGCGTTTGAATGCCGAAATTGCAAAGAAATGTCTGCATATGGCAAAGAAAAAAATGTTGCTTCATCAAGACCGTGCCACAAGTCAATCAAAACAATGGCATAGCTACATGAATTGAATTTCGTTCCACATCCAATGTATTCGTCAGATTTATTTCCCAGCGACTACTGGTATTGAAATGTTAAAGCGGCGCTGGAATGATTGCTTTGTTCTTGATGGAAATTACGTTGTTGAATAAAGCTAATTTTGAACAAACAAAACGACGTGTTTTCTTTGTTAGGCCCGAGACTTTTTAGCCCATGTGTTATGATTATAAAAAAATCAACAGGCTAAGAGCTTTGTTAGTCTTAAAGGTTCGTTCGAATGTCCAACACAGCACACAATGCTTGACCAAAAGGATCTCTCAATTTTGCAAGTTACATAATGTGTTAATTTTGGCTAAATTTTTATTCGTCGCACAATCTCCATATTCATCAAATTTCCGCATGGAATATATAAGTTTGGGGGAAAAGCAATCCGTTATTTTCTCGCTAAATCGCTGTAGTGATCGATATCTCGTAACATTTCACACTGAAAAAATTATTTTGCTGTTTGTTCCATTCAGTTGTGAGTTACAGGATGTCAACAATGGAAGTCAAGAAAGAGAAAATTCGGTTATTCGGTTCAGTTTTACCAGAGAACGTCAATTTATAGAGAAGGCGCAGGAACGAATGATCAAGTTAAATGTCGAATGCTAACAAAACGCGGCTTAGAAATTTGTATTATTTCACCACGGCCTTGGAAAAGTTAACATAAGAGAGTTAACATAGCGGAGCGTGGTTAACAGAATTAAATATAGCGTGTGCATTGAAATGTAAAATGCTTAGATTTGGTGTTAGGCAAAATAAAATAACAGCAGACTTGTACATTTTTCGTTCATGATTATTTGCCGTCGGCATTTTGCATGCGCAAATGCACTATTTCTTGTGAGATTAATAAATTAATTCTAAGTATGTATATGTATGCATGAATGTGAAATTTTAATGAATTTACGTTCTCTGGTTTTACTATGATAAAGGGGGAAATGCAAGCCAGGCCCCTGAAATTGTAAATGGTGTTTATGGTGCCGATTATGGTAACAGCTAACTGCGTGCAATTTTCTTTTCGACGATTCCGTTAAAGCATTTTTGTAGTCAAAGAAAATGTTGATAATGTCGATAAAATCACAGAAATATTCGAAATTGATCGGCATGTTAATAGTCGAAGCATCGCTCAGGAGCTAAAGATTGACCATGAAACAGTTTTAAACCATTTGCGCCAAATAAAATACATAAATAATGGATTTATTTTTCCCGAAACTAATATTTGGAAGCGAATTTTTTGAAAGAACTCAATATAATTGCGGAATATCATGATGAAATTGTTCATTCGAAGAATCCTATCACTTTAATGGAACCTATTTTGAGAGAAACGAAATAAATTTGCAAGCATAATTGATATTTTGGATTTAATTTGATAAGCTCCCGAACCTTTTTAAAGCGCATGATTTTAAAGTAAATATTAGTTAATTCATTTGAAGAAATTGGAATTTTTATGCATATTTATTTGTTTTGCAAGCTTAGTACATATTTATAAGCCTTTTATAAATTTCGTAGGTAATCCCCTACTGCATCTTAGACAACTTGACTGCCATGTTGGGTGCCTGGTGGTTCATAATTTGTGAAAGCCTCAGTATGACCGCAAATATTCTAGGTGAACGTTTTCAAAGGGTAAACATGCCATGTAAAAAAAGTGTATTTTAAATTAATTTAAAACGTTTCTGCTTTCTTTTGCCCTCTGATGGCGGGTAAAAGGCTTTACGTCACATCGGCCCCGCCGCAATGGTCGCCGATTATCGCGCCCTATGGTTACGCCTGAGCAAGTTGACACGTGATATCGGAAATGCCACCTGTTATACCTTCACTTTTCTCAACCTATATCTCTTCTTCATTATCACACTTTCGGTTTATGGTCTAATGTCTCAGCTTTCTGAAGGTTTTGGTATTAAGGACATCGGTTTGGCCATAACAGCCATTTGGAATGTATTCCTGCTTTTCTACATTTGCGATAAGGCCCATTATGCCTCCTTCAATGTGCGTACGAATTTTCAGAAAAAGTTACTAATGGTTGAACTGAATTGGATGAACTCCGATGCGCAAACAGAGATAAATATGTTTATACGCGCTACGGAAATGAATCCGTCAAACATTAACTGTGGCGGATTTTTCGATGTAAATAGGAACCTCTTCAAGGGAGTGAGTACAAATTATATTACATACATATATAAGTACATACACTGTTATTTACATATGTACCAAAAAGAAATTTATAGAATTAAGAAGACAGATATACAAGTATCTAATATTGATTTTTTATTGTTTCAGTTGCTCACTACAATGGTCACTTATCTCGTTGTGTTACTGCAGTTCCAGATCAGCATACCCAGCGACTCCGGTAAGCAAATGAACGTTTCAGTAGCTGAGCTAGTCACTGATATGTTCGTGGAGACTACCGAGTTGACTAGTACTAGTACGACACCAACAATAAAAACTACAACGACTAAAATGCCACCATCAGCACGGGGTAGGAAAGGGTAAATTAAAGACAGAGATGAAAATAATTGTATATTATGAACAAAAATTAAAAAGGAAATGTTGATCATTTCGGAATTTCTTAAATAAAATAGTTACTTCTACAGTCGATAAGTCGATCTTCGATAAAAAATTTATTTGTGATTAAAATAGTTTCAATAAATTATTCTGAATGTCAATATTCAAAGAAAAGAGAAAATAATCAGAAAACTTCTTTTTTATTGAGTCGAGATTCTATTAGTTTTTGGTATGCGTCTATAAAAACGAATATATTATACTTATATGTTTCAACAATGGGACGTCTTAGCACTTTATGGCGCCTACGACCGGAAGATGGTTTTTTGATGATCCTAACTTTACCATTATTGGCCGAGAAAAATCTCTATGTCTCTACCATATCGATGGTTCTTTTCCAGAGGGAAATCATATATAATTTAAATGTATATGTATTTACATCTTCCTGCCGTCTTGATTGGCATAGTAAGAAGGCTGTGATTTAACCGAGTTCCACAAAGCTTACCAGGTAGAAGTCACAGGGAGTCATATCAGGTGAATGCGGTGAATGATTGATAGTTAAAATGAGATTTCTAATTCAAAAGTCAGTCACAAGTGTGGATCGATGAGGTGGTGCATTATCATGCAATAAGCGCCAGCTTCCTCCTTCACGGTATTCAGAGCGAATTCGACGAATGCGATGCATCAAACGCCTCTAAACGCCAAGATAGAAAATTGCAATGACGGTTTGGACCGTTGGAACGAGATACTTGCGGACGATTCCCTTGGCAACGGAAAAATAAATGAGCATCGCCTTGGTTTTTGACTACTCCAAACGCGACTTTTTGGGTGGTGGTTCCTCTGGGACCTTCCATTCGGCACTTTGACGCTTAGTTTTAGGTTTATGTTGGAAACATCACGTTTCATCACCAGTTACAATGTTGTAAAGGAAGTTCTCGCCTCTCTCTGAATTGAATTCTGCGCAATTTTTGGTCCTCAGTTAACTTGTGCGGAATGAAACGTGCACAGACCTTTCGTAAGCCCCAATGATCAGTTAAAATGCGATATATCGATGTTTTGGAGATATTCAACTCCGATTCCATGAATTTCAACGATGATTTCGGTTCATTTTTGATAAATTTACGAACACCTTCGAACACGAGATAGACAATCATCGCCATACACTTGTTTAATCAATTCAAATGTTTCGGTAAACTGTATACCGATTTTAAAACGAAATTTGATGTTAGCCCTTTGTTCGAAACTCATTTTTGTACTGATTATACCAACATATCGACACTTAGACGCAATACCTTCGCTTCCACTGAACCGAATGTCAACAAGCTTTCACATGAAGTCAGCTAGAGATGTAACTTCTAACGCACTAACTCAATAAAAAGACGGCGCTATCAAAAACATTTTCATGACGCCAGTCTTGTTTATTTTGGACTTCACCTTGAATATATATGTATGCATGTAGCTATAGGCAAGAAATTATAAATTTTATAAGCCATCTGGCGCTCGGCGGTGGTATAAATTTATATCCTTTAATTTTAGGCCAACATCAAAACTTACAAAACAAATTGCGGCATAAATTTGACCAAAAGCCTGTCAATAACGTGTGCGCTATTACTAATATAGAAACTAATTTTAATTATTTTAAGCAAAGGACAGCTCTTGAACACACTACGAGTCGTGTTCTCTATAACTTGCTCCATACATTTTTTAAGCTTCCTCTACATTTCATAAGTTTCATATAAAACGTAATTTTAAATTTATCGCCTTTGCACTCGAGACCACAGATATAAGTAGTAAATATTTCTTCGTCAAAAAGGTAAGGATGTGGTAGGAAATTAAAATAAATAAATGTTAGATATATATAATAATAAAAAATATATTTCTTAGGTTCCACCGAGATTTGAACTCGGATCGCTGGATTCAGAGTCCAGAGTGCTAACCATTACACCATGGAACCACCTAAAACAATTTGAATTTTGTTGCCACTTAACCACAGCAGTTGAGCTATGCGCATGCTACACGAAACCGTCGTAACAAGAGCGAATACTTATCATCGCTCTCCTAAAAGTATGCAACACAAGGTTATATGCAACGCACATTGTGTCTAAAGTGTAGTTCACTGCAGGGTGATGCAAATTTATATTTTTGTCTTGCTTTCTAGGTTTCAATATTTTCTTACTTGAGACAATTTAAATATTTTGAGTTAACAATTAGTCGAAATTAAATATAATATATTTTTTATTTAAATCGGCAAAATTAGGTGAAATTGTATAATTAAATTTATACTGAACACAAAAAATTACTGTATTATATAGTGTAAGTTAATGTTGAGTAGCTTTTAAACTCAATAATTGTTTGCAATTTTGAAGAATTTCTCAAAATTCATGCCACAAGTACTTATTTTCTCGGCGTTTTTATTTTAATTAAGTTATGCTAAATAGAAATAAGTTGTTGAGTTTCGACAAGTACTAGAAATAATTGCACTGTTGCTACCGCCTTATGTTTTTGTTTTTCCTTTTATGATAAAATTTAAATTAAAAAATGTTGATATCTTTTTCATTTTACACGCTACAATACCAATTTCCATTTACTCATCGAATAACACACTTTTATTTTACGAGCATCCGAATTTTGTCAATAAAGTCATATGTTACATATACATACTCGTAAGTACAGTGATGGCCACCAATTTAGCACTCTATGCCGATACATAGTTTTTATTCTTAGCAAACTAAATGATAACTAACATTTTTCTTCGAAAGTTGTTTATTAAGTAGGGATTATATATCGCTATAATCGACTCTCGTTAATTCGCAATTCGAGGAACTTTTAAAATATTACGAATTAGCGAGTGTTTGATATATTAAATGGTTCGAAATTTTTGAGAAAAAATAAATAAAACTTCAATTTATCAAGTGTTTTTATTTAATTGCTAATGTCTTACATATTTATAATGTGAATAAATTAATCTTCGAAAAGAACTCATTTATAAGGGTTTGCTTCGAAGCAGCTGCTCAGACTTTTCAATAATTTTTTAACGAGAAAAATTGCCTGATATGCTGTTTCATCAGTTTCGTTTTGTAGACAGAAACTTTGTAAGTTTTGGAATGAGGCTCTTGCTACTTTAGCTGACACCTCTTTTCATTCGTATCTGTCGCAGATAAAATTACGCCATCGGTTAGTGATCCTGTGAGAGCAACATCTTCATCCACTTGAACATAGTCAGATAAGTTCACACCGCTGATGTCAACTACTGGTGCCATTGATGGCTCTTCACCATCCATAATTATTAGCGAATTGTCTTGATCTTCTTTTACGAAAGCCGGTTTTTTGAAGCAGTTGAGAATCATAAGGGATGTTACTGCTCTCCATGCCTTGTCAATCAGTAAAATAGCTGTCGGAACAGTGATATTCGTAGTTAGCTGCTTGTCGAGAGATTCCAAAACAATCTTAACAATTTCTTTGCGATACAATGTCTTTAAATTATGGATGATCCCTTGGTCCAATGGTTGTAGTTTGGAAGTTGTATTTGGCAAAAGAAGTAGGGTTCTATTTTGGACAATGTAGGAGGACTGTTGTGGACAGTGCAATTGTCTAAAAATAGTAAACGTTTTCTCTTTTGTCGTCTCATGTTGCCATTAACTGTTAAAAACCAATTATTAAAAAGTTCTGTTGTGATCCAAGCTTTTTTGTTAGCACAGTAATCACAGTAAAACATCGCGGTTTCATTGCTTTTCCTATTACTAAGGGATTAAGTTTTTACGACCCATTCATGTGTACTGCAAGTAGAACTGTCAACCTCTCTTTAGTATGTTTTTCCCCATGACACTTTTCATCTTCAAAAATAAGCGTCTTGTCCGGTAAGCATTTAAAAAATAGGTCAATTTCATCCGTATTGAAAATGTCTCGGGCATCATAGTTTTCCATCAGTGTCTTCAATTCACCATGCCAATCTGAGCAAACAGCATCATTAACAGTTTCACTTTCTCCACAAACTTTTTAAGCACGACTCCATTCCTCTTTTTGAAATTTGTAAGCCACCCTTTACTTGGCAAAGTTTTGTATGTTTAGAGTAGACGCGAACTCTTTTGCTTTTTTCCTTTAACAAAGTGCCGCTAATAGATAATTTTTGTCCTCTACGCTGTCTAAACCAAATGACGAGTCTTTCGCCCAGACGATTCACCTTTGGTTGTTCTTTTCCGTGCTCCAGCAGTTTGAGCAGCAGTAACTTTCTCCTTGTTCTTTATTGTGGTTGAAAGAGTACTGAGAGGAATCTTAAATTCTTTTGCAACATCGCTTTTCTTCTCACCTCCTGCTATTTTTTCATTTAATTTCTTCTTTTCAGCAATCGTCAAATATTTATACATTTGAGAACTCATATTTAATACAAATTTTTAATCTGTATACCAACGAAGCGATTCGTGCGGAAGCGTGCGTAAAAATGTGCCTATGTTTTATACAGTAAAGATATTTTCAGGGGAGTCCCAAAATTCAAAGTTATTATTAACACACCAAGAAACTTTGCAAGTTTGAATTGTCGAGTGTTTGACCATATGAGTTCGAATTACCGCGTCGTAGCAATGAATTACCTAGTGCATCAAAATGTATGGACATAATTCGAAATATAAAGAGATTTTGTAGTGGACTCGTGATAACTTTGAATTAATGAGAGGTTCGAAATATCGCAGGTTTGATTTAACAAGAGTCGACTATATATCCTTCCTTTTTTTCATAAAACTCATTTACATGCAACTAGTATCAGTAAGAGCTGGGCGCGAATTTAGCCCCTCAAGCGATTAAATTAAAAGTGCAATTACCGAGGAGAAAACTTTATGTGTAGTTGGAAATTCATTGTTTTCAATGACGATACTCAATATCACACCAAAGAGTATTGGAGTATTTTTTTATTATTATTTTCCTGCTCGACACGTCATCGTAAGATCAAATTTCTTCTGCATATGGTATCATTTTTCCTGCTATGATGGGTTTAGAAAGATGTTGGCCATATGGATGCTGGTTTTATGAATTGGAGTTCCGACAGGCCAGAGAAAAGTTGCCTATGCCATAACATTAACATTTGGTATGTGTTCTTTGACGCACAAAATTCTATATTTTTATTGCGCCATGGACCCACGTACATTTTTTACATTCAATGCTGATTGAGTTGGAGCTTTTCAATGGGTTTGCCAATGAGACTATTCATATCAACTCAACTTTTCTATAAATGGTTTTTCGTGCTCTGGGTCGTTGCCCCATTTTTTGTGTTTCCGAATATGTTTTCACCATGACTTATAACCACATTTTTGGATTTAGCTATTCTTCTTCTTGATAATAATGGTAAGTGGATAAATGACGCGATAACCACTTACATTATTTTTGCCGAGTTTAACCACGCGCACCAAGTCCTTCTCTAACTGGTATTTCGAACCCAGATGAGGCCTTTCTGTTCCTCTGGTCGACATGACCCTGCCAACGAAGCCGCTGGATCTTAATTCGCTGCGCTATGTCTAAGTCGTCGTAAAGCTCATACAGCTCATCTTTCCATAGTCAGCGATATTCGCCGCTGGCAACGTGCAAAGGTCCAAAAATCTTGCGCAGAATCTTTCTCTCAAATACTCGAAGAGACATCTCATCGTATGTTGTCATCGTCTAAGCTTCTGCGCCAAACGTTAGGACGGGCATGATGAGAGCCTTGTAGAGTGTTAGTTTTCGCCGAGAGAGGACTTTACTGCTCAGTTGCCTACTTAGTCCAAAGTAGCACTTGTTGGCAAGAGAGGTTCTACGTTGGATTTCAAGACTGACATTGTTATCGGTGTTAATGCTAGTTCCTAAATAAACGAACTCTTTTACAACCTCGAAATTATAACTGTCAACAGTGACGTGGGTGCCGATACGCGAGTGCGCCGACTGTTTGTTTGAAGCCAGGAGGTATGTACTTCATTTTGCCCTTGTTCACCACCAGACCCATTAGCTTTGCCTTTTTACCCAGTTTGGAGAAGGCAGAACTAACAGCGCGGTTGTTAAGGCCATTTGTAGAACGCCTGTAAAAAATATGCATCGCTGTTTTCGATGCATCGAATGAAAAAACAACAACTTTTTTCAATTACATGTACGTAAGTAAACATTCACCAGCAAATGAAAACATCTTTTAAATATGCATTTCCACACAATTGAAATCTACTTATTGCTTTCATGAATTATAAATCCCAGTCTGTCTTGACCAAACTTTGTAAGAATAAAATTTTATGAACACATTTTCCTTGCCATTTGTTGCGCTGCTGATGCAAATTTTGTGGAGTCTTCGAATAAAGCCTTTCGGAAGGTACGGAACTCTATGATATAGTTAAATACTCCATTTAGTGATACCACTCATTTGGGCGTTCTAATAAAAGAGGGACAGTGGAAGGTAAAATGTTCAAAGATTTCAACTTCCTCTTAGTTCCTGCAGCTGCGACAAAAGTCATTCGCCTACATTTTCTAAAATTCTTTTTACAACTACAAATAACTACCGAATTTCCTCTTTGAAGAATTTTGAAGCATAGAAAATAATGCCCATATTGTAAGCATAAAAAACACACCGATCTATCCATATACAGGGTTGCCAATATTCGACGGACCCATCTGGCAACCCTGTATCTTTTGACAGAGACGTCAGATCGCTTAATGATATACCGCGTTGGAAGCCTCAGTCCAAGCAGATTTTTACCATGGAACAGTACACGCGACGCGAGCGCTCCCAAATTGTTGAAATTTACATTCAACAAAAGAAGTCAATTGTGAAAACTCAACGTGCGTATAATAAATTAAACAATGTCAAAAGTGCGCCTTCTAAGAACACCATTAAACGTTTGTACGAAGGAAGAGGCCAAATCAAAACCGACCAAGGCGATCGGATGAGAATATTGCTCTTGTACGGGAAAGTGTTGAGACGTCGCCAAGGACATCCCAAAATCGCCGTTCTCAGCAGTTGGGCATTGCTCGGACCACTTTACAACGAATTATCCGTTATGGGTCCGTCGAATATGGGCAACCCTGTATGTATATTTGATGCCGTCATCATATCGATTTTTTGCGATGCATCGAATAGCAAACATCGATGTTTCCGATGCAACGGAGTTCTTTTGACATCCTAACTTTTGCCCCATTCTGTATAATACAGCGTAAATTTTATATGATTGATTGACTGATGCTTTCATATCTGATAGAATAGAAGATTATGTCCTGAGACTTGCTCTGACGACAAAATTAAATTATTATTATGAGGGGTTTAGTATTGCAACCTGAAAATCTATTGTGCGTCTTCATAGATTCAGAGTATTTTTTTGAGCCCAACTTCCTCAATAAATTTTAGCATTTGTCCTATTTTATTGAGTTTTATGTCCACCTCTGGTAAAATATGTTTACCCAGGTGTTTGTTCCACTTAAGGTACTTGACCACCTTATAAGTTTCAAAAAATTAAATTTTTTTTTTTACATTTTTTCAATCCTTATACTTTTAAAAATCATCACCTGAAACTGTTTTTTTAAATTCGAATTCTAACAAAGTGAAATCAGTGAAAATGTGCAGGCGCATCCTGCACTCATTACTTGCTGACTCAGCGGAAAGAAAATAGCAAGTTTTAACTTTAAACGCGTTTTTCCAGAAATTACTTTTTTTCGAATGGCGGACACTTTATCTCCGAAACTGTTTAGCCGATTTTAATGATTTTGGTCTTGTTTTATTTGTTAAGATGTTTTGTATGCCAATTTACCACATTTTGCAAAAAAAAAGTTAATAAAGTATTGCTTTTTAAGCATAACATTGTGAAAAACAGGGTTGTTTTCTTAACTTTTTTTCAAACATCCGCCATTTTTTTATTATTATTTTTTTTTGTCAGTTTGTGGTAAATTCTCACGCAAGGAATCTTCCTTTTGAAAATTTTGTTTCTCTCTTTTGTTTTAGAATTACCATTTCTAAGATTAACTGTCCGCCGCAAGACGTGATTTTCTTCAGGCCTCGACTTTGGCGCCTCCTGGATATATGTTAAAAAAAGAAATTTTAATAAATCAATTTTTTTTTGTATTATATAAGCTCCAAATAAAAATTAAAAAAAAAATTTATTTTAATATATTATACAGAACATGAAAAAAAAATTATTGAATATGTTGTACTTTTTAGCTTTCCAAGGTGGTCAAGTACCTTAAATCTTAATGCTGGGCGCGATATCAGCACGTGTTTGGCGGTCTTATCTTCCACCCTACTACAGAACCTGTAAGTTTTATTGGCGTACTTTTTCTAGTCAAAATCACATTATTATTATTATCGTTATGAGGGGTTCAGCACTGCCACTTCAAATAAGTATTGGCCCCCTTCATGACTATTTCTTTGAACGCAACTTCCTCAATAAATTTTGGTATTCGTCCTATTTTAATGAGTTTTATTTCCACCTCTGGTAAAATAAACAATTTAAAAAAATTAAACAAGTTTGTTACGAAAAAATAAATAATAAATAAAAAAATAAATATACCTTCAATATATGACCAAAAAGTAATCAGAAGTTGCCAAATTGGAAACGTGTGGCACGAAATATCTTAATAAGTCGAACTGATCATGTGTGTTTTCTGTCCGTTTTTGACCTTACATCCAAGCATTAAACCAAAGAAGGTAGCGGAACGTCGACGACGCAATCTTCTATTCTATCATTCTGGATCTAATAGTACAAAAATTACTTTCAAGAGCAGTACACATTTTAAAAACATTTATAAAAGTTTTTGTATTACATACTGATAACTTTATTGAGTTGAGTAAAATAGCATAAATCGAGCATTTACATGCGTTTGCATTAATAACACTATTATCTACATGTATATTTTTCTTAATTTTCTTCATAGTTTAGCTGATTAGTTATATCTACGAAATTTATTATTTTCACTCTGCATATTATTTCATGTTTCTCTTCTTCTTTTAAATAAACCTAACGCAATTATATCCTTTATATTTAGCATTCTAAGTACGTATGCATGTATTAGCATTGCGTTGATTAAATATGCATGCATGAATATCGTTTCTTCAAGTCCAGAGCACTAATGTTAGTCGACTCGAATATTTTGTAGTACAGTTTTTCTCTCACATCGCCAATCACTTTCAAATTTCGTGTAATCTCAGTTGCCGATGTTTTGATGTACTCGTATGCTGTAATATAATGTTATTGAAGAGAGTGTTGTTTTTGTTATTGTTGAGTTCATGTTAATCCATTCGCCTAATAAGTAATTAACATTCAGATAACTCTCAGCCGTTTTTAGCAATATTTTGTTTCCGAGTTAGAGCTGAAGAATTTTTGTTGTTCATGGTTCTGTTATTTTAGGATTGAAATATGATTTTCAGAAAAGCTTAACAGACGATTTTATTAAAATTAAAGAAATCACCAAATGACCAAGTCTACATGCACTAAGTGCAAAAAAGTTATGTGGAGAGAACAAAATTGTAACGTGCAACAATTGCTCTTGAAACAAAAAACTTTTATTTTTAAGGTTTCATTATACTTCGAACACATGAAAATAACAATAAATTAAAATTTTTGTTGATGATTGATGCCTAAAAGCTGAAAAAATTTGTGTTAAACGCATATTAGTGGAATCGACATAGTACTCTAAGTACTCATAGTACGCATTAGTACCAGGTACCAAACTTTAATCCCCCAAAATTAAACGGCGTTAGTCTCACTCACGCTAACCCAACAGGCAAAATACCTAGGTGTTATCCGAGACCCCAAACTCAGCTGGAAGTCCAACGCAGAGTACAGGGTAAGAGAATGTTGGGTAAGAAATGGGGTCTCCAGCCAAAACTATCCAATTGGTCCTACACAGCCATTGTAGTTTGGTGGCCTGCAACAGTAAAGAAATACAACAAAACTAAGCTGAACAAGATATAAAGAACAGCGTGTATCTCTTAACTACAGGAGTGCTTAGCACCAGTCCTACTGAAGCGCTCAATGTACTAACTCATCTGCTACCATTAGATTTACACATTAAAACAATCGCTACTTACAGCGCGGTGAGACTCAGAGACATAGGAAGCTGGACAACAAGGTCGTACGGTCACAGTAAGATCCTCCTACAGGGACCTTCGCTGCTCAAAAACAGATCAGACTACACAGTACCCGACCTTAACTTCTAGAAAGACTTTACGGTACGTTTTCCACCACCGAGAGCCGAATGGAGCAAAGGGAAGATGATTGGAGGATACGACATCGAAATCTATACCGATGGTTCTAAGATGAACTGTGGTGTGGGAGCTGGCTTCCATTCGGAGCCACCCCACCTATCTCAGTCAATTCGTCTTCCTGACTATGCCAGCGTGTTCCAGGCAGAAATTTTAGCGATCAGAGAAGCATGCAAATCACTTAAACTCTACAAGGAAGTTGGGGCAAGAGTAGCTATCTGCTCAGACAGTAAAGTTGCTATAAAGGCCTTAGACTCCAATTCCATTTCATCCAAACTAGTCTTACAGTGTAGAGAAGAGCTGTAATTGCTTAGTCATTGGCTTGAAATCACTCTGATATGGGTTTCCGCTCATAGGAACACACGGGGTAATGAGACAGCGGATGAGCTAGCAAGAAAAGGCTCGACACTAGACTTAGCAGAGGCGGTGGCAGTCTCCACCCCACTGAACACAATAAAATCATCATCGAAAGAAGATGGAAGCAACTAACTACATACATTACAACAAAAAACACATGGCCGTCATACAAAATCCAAAGGACGAACCACCTGTTAGGATGCTCTCGACTAAACATCTCACGCATCACTGCAACCCTTACAGCTCAATGGAAAGTAGGGGATCATGCAGCCAAACTCAACCTCCCCTTCAATCCCATCTGCAGAAGCTGTCAAGCGGAAGGGGCGAAGGAAAGTATTTTCCACTACTTATGTGAATGTCCGGGGCTAGATAGGGCACGACTTCCGCCTCGGGAAGCCTTTCTTACAGCAAATTAAGTAGATCTCAGACATCGAGATAAAGGATATGTTATACACTTGAACCTCACTAAATGGATCTGACTTGGAAAAAAATAAATAAAAATAACATCATCACACGAGATGATGTAACGGTGCTGGTCACTAACTAGGATTTATTTCTGTGGAAATATTCAACCACTTCAACAACAACAAGAACAACAACAACGCATTAGTACACTTGTGTGAACATAGTTTGTTACTTTACAGGACAAAGAAAAAATTTCATACAAAATTAACCAGAATAGGGATAAGTTTATCTGTTTTAAGTTTTTTCAATGTTCGTATTACCGTTAGTTTTCATAATAATGCAAAATAGTCTTGTTTAGTGAAGGTGTATCTAGAGGTCATACATCAAAATTCATTAAAAACTCGATTTGGTTCAAATATGAGTTAGGACCTTACTGTATTAAAGTAACGATGCGGAGATATATAATGAATACAACACTTTTCATACTTGCATATGTACTTATATGCAGTTACAAATATACATATGTATTAGCATTTTGGTCACATATGATACATAAATGTGTGTTAGTGCAGATAAATGGTTTTTATAAAATAGCTTATCTAAATATATATGTACGTACATAATTACTGCACACGTGGTTCCAAATAAGTTAAAAAACTTAAATTATACTCTTACGTAAATAAATAAGCATTTAAGCATCAATAAAAAAATTCCATACAGCTCATGTAAGTATCTATGGGTATTTATAAACAAATGAACTTAAAAGCTTAAAACTAAATTAAATGAGCACCTAAAAATATTTATTCATTAAAGCTTTTCTTTACTTAATTCTCAGCAAAATATCACAAACTGTGCATTTACTAGTGTATAAATAACAGCAACAACAATAATAATGATAATAAGGCCGAAAATATTGCATTCATTCATTTATTTATGTGTGTGTATTGTGTTTTTTTTGTTTTTTTTACAAATCTTAGTGCTTTATTGAGTTGCTGATAACAGAGGCGGAAGCTGAGCCAAAAACGATTTGATACTTAAGGAATCACGGGATTTTGCATAGCCCCAGGTGCTGGAGATTTCTTGGGTTTCCTTGCTGTCTACGTTATGTGTATTCCTAGTTCAACTTCTAAGCGGTGAATTGTAAAGAATACTGTTTTTAATAATTGCCATCTGGCGACTCGGAGAGAATATGCTTGTACCCGTTGCTGCCAAGATACATATTCTCGCGTCGGAAGTGGAAGGGTATCTGTAGGAGCAAACATTTTTTAATATAATATTTATTTCACTAAACAAAAAGAAAAGAGAATATCAGTAACTCAATTGTTGGAAAAAATAATATTATATTTATAATTTCTTACTTCCAAGTACGTACATTTATACATACGCATGTAGGTGTGTGTATAGTATATTTGTATGAAATGAAAATGAAAAAAAATGGTTTTAATAGCTTTTATTTCCATAAAGGTTTCTCTCGTATGCCAATGTAAGTACCTGAATACTAGATTTAGGATTACATTTTTGCAGAAACATCCTTTATGTATACTCCATTCACAAGTCGAAATGTCCCTTATCAAGTGTTTTGCTTAGATTTAAATATCATCAATGTTGTTTTTATACTCTTATAAAGGTTACAAGAACCACCCTTGCCCAATAGTACTCATTGATATACATGTACATACGTGTAAGTTATTCTAGATACCATTCCCGAAAAATCGAACTCATTACCTCAGGGAACTTACCATGAATTCGTCTTTATCCCCGGAATGCCATTGCCTTCATGGGCAGAGGTACCATATCCACTTAACACGATTAAGAGCTTATCGCTAATATCGAATGCAGGTAATGTTTCATTAACCTATCAAGCATTCAAGTGCATGACCAGTGTCTCTTCGAACTGATGGCATGCATATATGTAGCTTTATCGATATCCCAGCAAATGTGAAGTTTACAAAAAGTTTATAAACGGCCTTTCAAAAGACGCGCCTAGATGTTATTCTTAAATAAAATATTTACTATTTTCACTGTTTTGACTATCAAAATACAGTATTTAAGAATTATTCTACTGTGGGCAAAAAGTAAGGTGAATTTATTTGTTAAACTTCGCTGGATTAAAATTTCGCTCTAGTTATTTTTTTCATGAGTTGGCAGCACTGTTAATAACATCTGGGCCAACTTTCATGTGAATGTCATTATCAGTAATATATTTACGCTTGTGTTTACCAAACGACCAAGAGTGCATTTTTCGATTTTTACAATGTCTGATTTGATTGAGCAGAGAGGTGCCATCAAATTTTGTTTGCGGAATGAAATTTCGGCTGCGGAAACGTTTAGCATGTTGCAGAAGGCATTTGGTGATTCGACCATGTCGCAGAAAAATGTTTATAAGTGGTACAAAAACTTCAAAGAGGGTCGAGAACGTGTTGATGACTTGGAGCGCTCCGGGCGACCATCGACGTCAACAGATGACCCACACGTCAATAAAGTGAAGGAGTTAGTGCTCAAAAATCGTCGGTTGACTGTTAAAGACCTTACTGATATGATCGGAATATCAGAAGGATCTGTGAAAACCATTTTGAAAGACCATTTGGGCCTACGAAAAGTCAAGTCTCGTTTGGTACCGAAAACTCTCAATTTCTTGGAAAAAAGTCGTCGCGTTGATGTGTGTGAAACAATGCTTTCAGACTATCATTACAAGCTCAAATGCAAATGAGACTTGGATTTATGCTTACGACCCTGAAACAACCGACCAATCAAGCGAATATCGTGCTAAAGGCGAGGCCAGACCGAAAAGAGCACGTCAAAGTCGTTCAAAAATAAAGGTCATGATGACAGTTTTTTTCGATTTTCGTGGTGTGGTGCACTATGAATTCCTTCCACCTGGCCAAACTGTTAATAAGGAATATTATTTGAGCGTTATGCGTCGTTTACGTGAAGCAATTCGTCTAAAAAGACCAGAATTATGGGCCAACAACTCTTGGTTTTTGCATCACGATAATGGACTGTCTCACACTGCACTCGTTCTTCGTGACCATTTCGCCAAAAATTCCACGCATATCGTTCCGCAACCACCGTATTCGCCTAATTTGGCTCCGTGTGACTGCCTGCTATTCTCAAAACTCAAAAGACCACTCCGGGGAACGCGTTTCGAGTCGATTGAGGAGATAAAAGCTGAATCGAAGAAGGTGCTGATGGCTATACCGGAAATGGACTATTTGGCATGTTTCGGGGATTGGAAAAATCGTTGGCATAAGTGTATTTCATCGAGAGGGGATTATTTTGAAGGGGATGAAATTGATTTACAAGAATAAATAAAGATTTTTAATTTTACAACCTTACTTTCACCTTACTTTTTGCCCACAGTAGTATGTGAAAAATTCATGAATGCCTAATTGTTTAGATCGTGGAGATATCGATGTTCAAGGCTGTTCAGCAACACTTTACGTTACAGCAGCATCATTTTCAAAAGAGTATACAGTTTTTGGTCTGCCAGTCCGTTTTTTATTCTCGATAGAACCAGTTTCTTAAAATATTATTACCAATCTGTGAATTGCCGAATCATTCGAACGAATATTTCCACCAAAAAATCACAAGCACTTTTTAGAATCAGACAAACTCATAGCCTAACGTGTAAAAATTGGGCAAGGTTTTTATTCGATCGTAATATATTGGATTGGTGAATAAATTCATAGCGTTTTTAAGTTTTCTTTTATTTTACAACGATTTGTTTGTTATTTAGCAAAGGGTAAGTATTCATTCGATAGAACTCTTTATGCTCTAGAAAACTATGTTAATTGTATTTTTGAGTTATTTAATTTTTTATTAGTTATGAGGTTTAGAAATGGAATACAAAGGAGGAAAAAATCAACATTTTCGGCACCTGCTCTTCTTTGCTTTTCATGGAGGTCAAAAAGCTGCCGAAGCAGTGCGGGACATTTGCTATGTGTATGGAGAAGGTGTCATAGGCGAGTCTACAGCACGAAAATTGTTTGCAAAGTTCTATAATGGCGACTTTGGCGTTGATTACACGTCTCACAGCGGAAGGCCTTCTGAATTCCATCAAGAACGTCTCAAATCACTTTTGAAGGAGAACGGTCCCAAACCATTGTTGGCTGTGAATTGGTGGAAAAAATGAACTGCGATCATAAAACGATTCTCAATCACCTTCATTCAAGGGACTTACCGAAAAATTGGGAGTCTGGGTGCCTCACGAGCTCAACGAAAAAGACAAGCCCGCCATCGAGCAACACCCGACCAGTGCTTTTTGTACCGAATCGTCACCGAAGATGAGAAATAGTGCCTATGCATCAATATGAAGCAAAGAAAGTAGTGAGTGGCTCCACGAAATGCGCCAAAGCCGAGAGTCAAGCCGGTTCTTCATCCAAAGAGGATCATGATATGTATGGTGCACTGGGAAATGTTGGAAAAGAATCCCATTGTCAACAAAGAGCTCTACATTGCCCAGCTACACCACGTGAATGATGCTATTCGACTGAAAAGACCTGATCCACATGGTCAAACTATACTCTTTTACGACAACCCCGGGCCCATGTTGCACAAGTCGTCAACGCCGCACTCCAAGAGCTCGCATGGGAGGTCCTTCAGCATCCGCCGTATTCTCCGGACCTTGCACTCGACCAATTACCATCTTTTCTACCCCCTGTCAAACCATATGAAGGTACATGAAAGATGATAACAAAAAGGTCCTTAAAAACTGGTACAACAACTTCTTTGACACCAGCTGTCTTCCACTCAGGCTCTGTCTTAACATACTTTTTACCTTATTTACTTGTCTCTAGCCCTTTACGCTACGTACATTCGACTTTCGATTATTATTTTTTTATGTTGGTACTCTCGTCTCGAAGATATGTTCACGGTTTTAGCAATATAGCACCTTTAGTTTGTTTGTGAAAGGCATAAATAAGACAAGTGTTTCGGCGATTTTCTGCTATCGACTCTTGGAAATTCGCTTTATTTTTTAACACACCTCGTATGCCGTCTAATTTAGTCTATCGTAATTTAACCTAATCGCACTTCACCTAACTATGCCGTTTATATAATTTTTCAAAATGAGTCAGGACTTAGCGGTGCTGGCTTTAAAAGTAATACATCTACCGTGGATTCTCTTACTTAGGAGCCATCGAGATTCTTTAGAGATTAGTGAGGCGGAGAGTGTTGTGAAAAGTGAACGTTTCTTCACATACTTCCCTATACATTTTAAACTATTGATATTTTCGATTTGCGCAAGCTACAATATATATCTCAAATCTATGTGTGTAGTTCTGTGAAATTAAAAATAGTAACATATAAACCTCATCTAACGTCATAATTTCTTACTTCTAAACTTCTAACTTACCGATCCAGGTGGCGGACAAGGTATTGCCACCGTAGCGATCTCTCGCAGCTTGTTCATGGTCCGTAGCCTTTGGTAGAAGGAGTGTATAATATACCACATCAAACAATCGAAAAGCAGCACAGTGAAGCATATCATAACTGAATTGTAATAAAAAATATTATACGATGAATTAATGGCACACTCAAATGAAAACAACTACTCAGACTCACAGTAGTACACTTTGCCTCCAATAATCTCCACAAACTTTTCATTCTGCAACCAAAACACTAATACCGCCGCTGATACAATGAATATAAATTCAACAACCAACCATGGAAGAACAAATTCTGAGCGATTTTTAAAAATGCCCGCAAACAGAGCGATTGTACTGAGCAAATATACTGAAGCTACTGCCGTCAAAATGTAGAGTAACATCTCGGTAACGGAAACCAGCTGAGAGGCGGTGCGCAGGCGCAATTGATTACGAAATGGTGACATATCATAAAAGCCATTATCCTTCTGATCCTCAATGTCCATGGCAAGCATTGTTTTCATTTGTTCGGCATGTGCCAGGCCCAAAAGCACCAGGAATAGTAGTAAATGGGCGACGAGCTGTAAATTTCAATGGGAAATGCAGTATAAGAATTTAGTGGTTATGTTATGTATATGGACATACATATGTACATATTTATATACGTGTGTATTATGTGAGACTTATATGAGCCTGTATAACAACCTACCACACTCATATAGAACACAAACTAGTACATGACAATTTTATGCTACTTTTTCGTGTGGAATAAGCGGATATTATCCATATTCTTTTATGCCGAGTTGCAAAAGAACCTTCCAGCTCGGTTAACTCAACTTTGGTAGTACTGATTTAGGTATAGTAAATGGTCATTACTTTAAAAGATTACACTCAAAATAGTGCCATAATTGATTTTGGCGGTACCCCACGCCAAGTCGGTACGAGTTGGATTCTAGTGGGTTAATATGTATACACGAGCTGCATTGTTGCTTTGCAACAACTTTTTTTATTCAAGTCGCATCTGTTTTGATTATAGCAATAGTACAAAACCAAACTTTGCAAGTTTTTTTCAAATATTTTGTTCTTGTTATTTGGTGGTTTGTCTGTCAACTACACCTGTTACTACAGTTGTAATAATGCCATTGGATTATAAAAGAATTTTGTTATCCTCGTACCACAGGTAGACCACTTCTTGCGAAAAATTACAAAACAAAAGGAATAAAAACAGTAGTGGAGGAGAGAAAAGGGATATAGGCTGGAGAGCTGCCTCAGGCTAACCCCAAAAGGCATACTAAGGAACCGTAAGCGCCTATCCGCCAGACCCGGACATTTGCAATACCTTTCTCTGCAGGATCCTTACAGCTTCTGCATTGGGGGTTGTATAGAAGTCCAAGCTTCTCCGCATGAATTCCGATCACCCAGTGATGTGAACACCGCTTTTTTAAAAAATAACTACCACTAGAAGAGTTACTAATTATTAGATGGATAAATAGGAAAACTTGCTTTTATCAACTCTCAATGAACGAAAGATGAGGAACTCAATAAAATGTTCCTCAAAAAATTACGAGGGCACTGGAATATTGCTCATATGGCCGCCAAGCTCGGAGTCCTACATGACGATTTCTGTACGAACTGTAGAGATCAGGAAGATGTAGATCTGTGTGAATGCTTTGCATTTCGAGGAATACGTTGCAGATTTCTGGCTAACCACTTCTTCGAGTATCATGAAATCTCAGGTTCAGCCTTGTCAACGGGATTGATTGCATTTGCGAAAAGATCGATATGGTTTAAGTATATGTAGGGATGGGATTGGGAAACTCTATTCTGCACACTACAAAGAGCCTTTGCAGCCATCGAGTAAACTCTTTTTAAGAGCAGTCCGGTCAACTTTAGCCTAACATAAACTACCGCTAAAACTACAGTTATAACGAAAACTGGTGTGCGGTCTGGTGAAAGCAAAGAATTGTTTTATATTCAACCTATTGAACGTATTCGGCTGAAAGGGATGTGCATATATACACATACAGTGGTCACACAATTTATTCGTACACCCTGCGTAGTACATAAAAAACTTAGTTATGCGCAAAATATTTGCTGTGACAATATATTTTTTTTGGGTCAGTGTAAGAATGTTACATTGTTGATGAATTGCCGCAAACAAAACTCCCGTTATTTCAACTCGCACTGAGGGATTCCAAGAAAAGCAGGCAGACGTAGCAAAATGCTGCAAAACATTTATTCGTACACTTTCAGTTCATGGTATGGTTGCTACAAAAGTAACAGTAAAAATCGTTTGTGTTTTTACTAATATTGCTGAAAACGAAATAATATACTATAGGTTTTTTTTTAGTTTTTCTCACTGATTCAGTTTCAGTTGCGCGTAATATCTCGATTGAAAGGGGCAAAATGGGACGAAGTGCGGATTTACCATTAGAAATGCGAAAAATTGTTATTAAATTGTACATGGAAAACAAGTCTCTGCTTTTGTCGATTTCGCGCAGACAAATCACATTATACAGTGCAAAGTATTATTGCTAATTACGTCAATACTGGTAAATTGAAAGCTAATCATCACCAAGCCGGAAGGCGAAAAATATTGACTTCATGTGCGGAAAGCCACATTAGTAGAATCAATCGCGCAAAATCCCAAAATAACCTCGATACTATGCCGAAATATTCTAGAGTCTTTGCATAAAAAAGTAAGCCCATAAACAGTCCTTAATTGTCTGCAAAATGCTGGTTATCATAGCAGAGTGGCACGCCGCAAACCCTACATTTTAGATATTAACAGAAAGAAGAGACTTGAGTTCGCCAAATGCTATATAAATGAGCCAGATTCTTTTTGGGAAAACGTCATATTCAGTGGTGAGTCGAAATTTAATGTTTCCGGATCAGATGGGCCTCCAAAATTTTGGCGAAAAGAAAATACAGAACATAATGAAAAAAATCGTATTCCTATCGTTAAGCATGGAGGAGGAAATGCTATGGTTTGAGGGTGCACAAATGGTTTTTATTCATGATAAAATGGACATACATCTGTATTTAAACATTTTGAAGAATAATTTGCATGATAGTGCCGTTTGACTTGTACTGAATGCTAGAGGGTTCTTGTTCCAAAAAGACAATGACCCAAAACACTCATCTTATCTCGTGTAAGAGTGGCTTATTTACCACTGTAAGCAGCTTAAATATTCACCTCAATCACCGGATCTGAACCGAATTGAGCATGTCAAGGAGCTCTTAGAAAGGATAATCAGAAAGCACAAAATAACATCAAAGGCGTCATTAAAGACAGCTTTATAGTTTTGAGTGGGAGAAAAATTGCAACTAATGAAACCAAGGTACGAGTATTGATAAAAAGTACGCAACGACGTTTGAAAGCAGTTATTAAAGTTAAAGGTGGCGCAACAAAGTACTAAATACTCGTTTTTTTCTATATTTAATAAAAAAATATTCCTTAATGGCTATGTACGAATAATATTTTGTGCCTTATTTCGTTATTGCCTTAAGTTCTCTAATTTCAGAAATGAAATTGAAAGCTTTGTTCCTTAAATATTGAATAAATATGTTATTCTTTACGAATATATCAACATTGTGTTCGTTTGTATACATCCTGCTAAGTATCAGGTGTTTCTGTTTATAAACTGTGAGCCTACGAATAAATTGTGTGACCACTGTATATGTATGTTTTTAAAAGTAATATGCATTTAGAAACACATTGGTTCCAATCTACTTACCAACATATTTTAGGTCTTATAATCAAACTGTATGTGGAACAAGTTAAATTCCAATAACGTTTAAAACCTAGTAATGCAATTATTTAATTATCTTAATTATATCATTATTACAATAGATTTTGTGCACTGTAAAATGCTCATTCACCCGTTATGTCGTTTCGAGTTTACGAATACATGGAAAGCGCCAACACATACGAATATGTGTTTACGACACTTTTACTTGAACAAACTTGCGCTAGCTGCTGATTCATTTGTAATTAGTACCATTTGACTGAGTCAACTTGAGTCAAAGTATGGTGGGTGGTTAATGCGACCGCATACTTCCTATCAAATTACATGGGAGTGGCTCAAAGAAGCATAGTCGCTAAGAATAAGTTAGTAGGCACGTCAGAATTCTTTTTAACGGACTTCATAGTTTCAGTTATGAAAACTCTTATAAAACTATGAAGGTATCAAGAAGAAGAATAATAAGAAGGAAATATATAAACTGTTTCCTAGTTTGCAATCATATTTTTAAATCATGTGTAACATTTTATTTGAAATTTGTATCCTTTAATTTTTATCATTTAATATCCTTGTTGATTTTAAGGAAAGAATTTAGCAGGAGAATGCAAGAAGAGACAAGAAGTAAATTTACACATTTACAAATTTTGTCTTGTACACTTTAATGCACTTTAGCTCCATCCAGTAGTAATAAATATGTATAAGTATAATATATTCGTGTTGAAATTAAAAAAAAAAGAATTAAGAAAGACAGAAATAAAAACGGCATTGAGGCATTTTTATAATAATGCAATTTTTTATATATTTTTTGTGTTTTAATAAATCTAGCAAAAGATTTATTGGATAAAGGAAAGGAAGGAAAATTAAAAAATCGTTCTTCACTTATTTTAAAAACTGCAATTATAAGAAAAAAATAGTTTTAATTTCCTTCATATATTGCTTTCATTTTCATATTCCATGCTTTTATAAATTTATAATAATTTTTCGAATCCTTGGTACTTATTTGAAGTCTTTAAAAAAAATGCAGTTGTTGGGAATTTAAAAATTCTGACTTACTACCATTGAGCTTTAGTATCGCCTATACTCGTATATGCAAGTATATCGATTTTCTCATGATGGCAAAATAAGTTGAAGTTTTTCGCACTATATTATGCGCGAAATGAAATCGAATTTAAGACTTTAATTGTACTCCTAATAACTTTATTAAATACTCACCAGTTGGTAAATGCCAATGAGTATGGCTGACAAACGAAGATTCTTTGGTGACACTGGTGCCATCATTAGGTCAACAAAGGACCGCCAATGCGCAGCGGGTGTCTTCTGAGCCAGCAACATCTCAATTAATTTTGCTAAAACTGTTAAAACTTATCACCAATCAATTTGCAATAGATTAAATTACACATTTTTTGCGTACCTTTTAAAAATGCAAACTTGATTATTCAATTGCAATTGATTTTTTCACTATTACTTGTGGCTGTTGTCGAAATTCTGTCAACTACCACTAAAGCGGTGCACATTGCCGTTTTAACTGATGTTGCACTGGCTTAATTGTGTTCCGCACAAGTTCCGTTTACTCACACTGCTGATAATAAATCGATATATTTGCTTTATGTGGACTGGCTAGACCGTCATTGCTATCAATGACTGGCCTGATATTGCTTTGACCGACAAGTCCGGTGGCCGCCTTTATGCTCGCGTTGCACTTAATTAATTGCTGTCGTTGCAAGGCTGCTACTAGCCACTTTCTATGATTTTAAGTATTTCCTTTGTTTGGCGTCTTTTAGCTTAGTGTATGTTTTTGTTGGAGACCGCTTGCATTCTCGTCAGAAAGTGTATTGTGCTGTGACTTAACACGGTTTTGTACAGCAAGTATGTGTGAACGACAAGTGCATGGACTCTTTGGCTAGTAAGTGATTTTGTCAACATTTATTGGTGTACTGCTTTCTCTTCTACATTTCCTTCTTTCTATTTGCCATATCGACAACTTTTGCTTTCGTTGCTTGACTGTAGCTTTTCTGAATGAATCCAATTTTCCTGCCCTACCCTCTGCCTCTGCTTCAGTCGTGCAATTGCACGAAGTCTGAAGCAGCGTGTCGTATGCGTAATTATTTTTCCTCATTACTTCGCTAAAAATACCACCACTGACAATCTTCACTCTACCTGACGTTCGTAGCCTCATGTTTATGTTATGAAATACTTTGTTGTTGAAGACATGCGCGTTAAGTATTACTCAGCAAAGCTTTTCACCGTGCTTTCAGTTATACGTGGACAATATTATACTATTCTCGGCTTGTTTGTTTATATTTATTTCTCTTGTTGTGATTTTTATCTCTGTTTATCGCATTCTTCATCAGTTATGTTTTGTGTAAATACTCTCTTGAAAGCTTTTAAAAGCTACTAAAGGTTGCGCGGTAAAATGAGAAGGTAAAACGTGTCGTTGGAGAAGACAAAGTGTACGAGTATATAAAACTGTGCGAAAAAGCAAGAATGAAGAGAAACGGATAAATTACGTACAGATAAAACCTAGAAATAGTACCCATAATGAAAGTATACGATAATTTATGCATCAAATCACTGAAATGTGAAAAAGTGCATAAGAAATTTATTTACAAAATTATAATTGAACTAAACTAATATCTAGTTAGATTATTTGCCTTTATAACTTCCTCTGATCTTAATGATATTGTTTCAATTAAGAACAAACACACTTTAAACGGAATGAATTTCCAAACATTTGCGACCTTTTTTATATTTTGTTTTAATTCTAGTGGTCTGTGGACCAGAGGATAAGAGATTTCATAAAAGCTTAGTAAGATTGACTAGAGCAGGGATCGCCAACCTCTGCGCCACTTCGGTTGTGAAGTTCTATACGCAAATTAAAAAAAAAAAGCAATTAAAAATCGTTCTGAATCGATGAACGAGGTTTATTCTATTTCTCAGCCACCGATTCTATCTCTTAGCCTCTTGTACTCGCTTTATTTACTTTTTACTTTATCTTATTTTATGGTGGTTATCACAGCGAAATTAAATGAGCTGAATCTAAAACTGCAAGGAAAGGGAAACCCAGCCTATGTTTTGGTAGAAGAATTGGTTTGTTTCAAAGAAAAATGTATTCATTTTGCAGAAATATTCAGAGACCTCTGAGTGTATTTCCGTCATGGAAAAGCTCCTCATAAAAAATCATTTACCGTTCGGAGCCGTCTTAAAACTGTAGGTCCCTCCATTTGTGGAACAACATCAAGACGCACACCGCAAATAGGAGGAGGAGCTCGCCCAAACACCTAACAGAAGTATAAGGCTATATTATTTGTTTATTTTATTCAGAGTAGTAAATTACTTCATTTTCAATTTCTAAAGCAATATCGCTATAAAACTAGTGCAACTGTTGACTTGAATTACTTAGCACAGTGATAAAAAAAAATTAAAGATAAATGTGGTGACAGATTTGAGCAACTTAAAACCTAAAAAGACACTCTAGCATTCATAGTATACCCCTTCAATACTCTAAATCCAGAGAGGCAAAACTGATACTACCTGTCATGATCGTCCTGTCATTAGGAGGAAGGGACTGTAGGCAGCTGATTGGCACTGCCATGGGTAGCACATGGAAAAGGTAGGCATCACAGTCAGTGCACTCTGCCCAGCATGTGGAGAGGAGGATGAGATGGCAACCACTTTCTGTGCATCTACCCGGCCTTCGCTTGAGATCTCTGACACCGATGAGTTAAGGAGCGACCACCTTGGCTCCTTGGATCTACTCAAATTTCGTTGGAGTTCGGATAGATTTAAAGAAAATTAAAAAGCGAGCCCGAGTGTGGTACAATGGACTTAATTGTGTCTGAGCGCTGTACTTGCTAGTCTGTCCCGACGAAAAAAAAATCCCCTCAACACAAATAAGGACGAAATCCACGTTGAAATCCATTTGGAATTGATACTGGATCTCTGGAAGTGCAATTACAGGGTTGAAAAGTAAGTTGGAAAAGTTCGAGGTCCAGAAATGTATGTACGTAACGCAACAAAAGTGGAAAACTTTAAAAGAAATGCCGTGAGTTGATATTCGTACGAGAAAGCGTTTTCTTGCATGAATACCTACAAACAACAAAGCGAAGTAAGAAGCCAACTAACAAATGAAAATTTAGAGTCGTGTTTGAAATTTAAAACGACAAGCCAAATGAGACAAATCTATCCAAACTTTCTAAAACCATGCGAAGCCAACACTCCCATTGAATTTGTTGGCTCAAATGGTTGTTATTGAAGTGCAAGTTGGCGTTGTAAGTAAAGGTTTAATTCTTTTAATTTTTAACTTAAATATCAAATTTTCTGTGAAAAAACACTACTTATGAATAAATTGCTTTTTTTCTTATGAATATGTAACTAGTTTTTTTTTTAACAAAAAAAACTTTTTTGGGAGTACTATTTATTAATTGTTGGCAAGAAAAAATGTCGTGGGTCTCTAAAAACTTTGAAATTTGGTAAATTGTAATTTTTGACTCTTCCGATTCAAAAGGTTCCCGACCCCTAGACTGGGGGGTGACCAAACTAAAACCTCAATATGTTTTTTAATGTGTTAGTGCCCTAAATTTTTGGAGGTTCTTGAGACCTACACTTACGTTTCGTTTAAATAGAGGCAGCAGAAAAATCGAATTGGTTTTCCGCTAGATTGAATGACATTTTGGCAATGAAATATTTTTAAGTGGTCATGTTCCTCCTACTCCCATCTTGGAATACTTAAAAAAAAAAAAACGATAATTAGATTTTCCAACCATGGTGGCCACCTCACGTTACTGGTCAGACCGGAATTATTTTCTCGACTTGAAATCAAGAATATTTTTTTTTTCACCTTGTTTACTCCTCTCGGGAGCATATGGCCTCGATAAGACTCTTCCATCGTACACGGTTCTGTCTCATGAGATGCCCGCATCTGCTAGTTCGCGCAGCATCGACCTTCTCCAAGTGTTTTTGGACGACTGCGACCTCTACTCCCTTGCGGGTTCCAGTCCAGTGCCTTTCTCGTGAAGCTATCTGGCGGTTTTCTCAATGTGTGACATATCCATCGCTACTTTCTGCGTTTGATTTCTCTAAGGGTAAGTTCCTCGTTCGTTAATCTCCACAGTGCGTCGTTACTGATGGTGTTTGGCCAGAATATTTGTTGAGGAAGAATTGTAGCTTCTGTGTGATGGTGTTAGAGGCCAGCTATGTTTCGTGCAACAATACGGCCCTCACGTATAATCCGAATATTCGTAGTTTAATGCGCCTGGAGACTTGCGAACTCTCCCGTACTGTATGCATTCGCCCGAATGCCGCCCTTGCTTTGTTTAGCCTGCAGTTGACATCTTCATCTGCTCAATCATCTACCGTGATGATGCAGCCGAGGTAGCAGAAGCTTTCAACGAATTCCACCGGACATCCGTCAACCAATATCTGCTTGCGTTATTGTGGTTAACTCTCATGGCCCTGGTCTTGGCGATGTTGACCTCCTGTCCGACAATGCGTGCCAGCGCAACTAGATTGGCCGCCTTTGCTTGCATGTTAAAGAGTTTGTGAGAGAGGAGGCAGATGTCATCGGCGAAGTCCAAGTCATCAAAATGTCTGATGAAACTCCATACGATGCCTTTTTTATGCAGGGTCTGTTGGCTCATAACGTCATCAAGGACGATTGAGAAGAGAAGAGGCGACAGAGGACAACCTTGTCTTACGCCTGCGTTCGTAGTGAATGGATCGGTGATATCGCCTTTGCGAAGCACTGCCAGTTCGGAGTTCGCGTGGAGGGCTTTAATGAGGCGGATTATCTTGGCGGGAACTCCCTTTCTACTCAGAGGCAGCCATATTGCGTCTGGTTTGATAGTGTCGAACGCGTTTTTCTTCTTAGAGCGGGTATTTGAGGGTCGACAGTCATTAGTTCAGGTTGTATGCCATCCTCGCCTGCCGCTTTGTTGAGCTTCAGCTTCTTAATTGCATCCTTAATCTCCACTAGGCTGGGGCAGGATGTTGTCATTTTATTTCTGAAAATAATAACTCCCATTGAGAAGTTTCGAATCAAAACCTGTTCTTGGCGTAGACAACCCAAATTGTGGGTATTTTCTTTGAATAATGACCACTTAGTAAGCCTAATTCCGCTTACCAGTGCTACTTTAGACAAAGTAGGCAATTGAGTAGTAAAGTCCTCTTTCGACGAATAAAACTAACACTCTACAAGGCTCTCATCATGCCCGTCCTAACGCATGGCACAAAAGCGTGGACGATGACAACATCCGATGAAGCGACGCTTGGAGTGTTTGAGAGAAAGACTCTGCGCAAGATTTTTGGACCTTTGCCCGTTGGCAACGGCGAATATCGCAGGCGATAGAACCATGAGCTGTACGAGCTTTACGACGACATAGCACAGCGAATAAAGATCCAGCTGCTGCGCTGGCTGGGTCATGTCGTCCGAATGGAGACAAATGCTCCGTCTCTGAAAGTATTCGATGCGGTACCAGCTAGCTGGTGGTAGCAGATCAAGAGGAAGACCTCCTCTGCGTTGGAAAGATCAGGTGGAGAAGAACTTGGCCTCACTTGGTGTGCCGGTTAGCACGAGAAAGAAACGACTGGCGCGCTTTGTTAAACTCGACCAAATGACTGCCTTTTTATAATATTATAATATTATAATGTTTTTTATTTTATTTTTTTTTACACTCACGAACATTATCTGCATCTCACCTTATGACTTATATACATAAGTATATTTGTAAGCATGTAGGTATATCTTCAAATATTTCTTTTTGATTGAGCAACCAATAAATGCACTACAACAAGATAATCTCAGAAACAAGCAATTAAAATAAGAGTATAAAAAAACAAAAATCAACCTAACATCGATTGAAGTATGCAGATAATTCGTTTTAAATTAAAAACCGAACCAAACAAATTAAACAAACATCGTCAAGGCAAAAACAAGTCGTTTATTTACAGCTTCGATTATCGCAATGCAACATTGAAATATTTGCAGGCTTATTTCGTAGTTCCTCCTCGTTATGAACAACCAATATTATTGCGTCTTCTTGTTACCTGCAAGTGTAATAATTTTGTAATAACTTGTAAAATACCAAATGGAAAGCTATATATGCACATCAAAGCAAAAAAATCCCAAAGCAATAGCTTGACTGCTGGGGCTGAAACTTTACTCCCCTCTCTGTGTAGCGAAGTTGTGAAGTCAACTGCAACCGAATTCCGGATGAATAATGTCAGTGTGTATTGATGCCTCGGAGGTGTGCATTGATATGTCATTTCGGTAAAATGATGCTTGTTAGCGCTGGATAGCTGGTCGGGTTGCATGCATAGTGATGCTTGAATTGTTAAAAAAAAAGGTTAATGGTAATCGGTACAAGAGTATGCTGGGTGTGAGTTAAACGTAATGCCAGGGTCAAAAGAAAGAGTACATCATTTATATTGACAAGTTTTGAGTAATTATTACTATTTTTTCAATATTAATTTTTTTTTATAGAACTATACTTTATACTGCAAAAAAAACTATGTAAAGAAAAGTTTCAAACTTTGTACAAAATGTATGAAAATTCGGCGAATTTCGACGCTGACTGTACGAGGTGTGTTCAAAAAGTATCGCAAGTTTTGAATTTTCGCAAGTTACGTATATTCCAATTTCGATTTTTTGTGGCGATATGTTGGTACTCATGTCTCTCAGTCGAGCCGACGAGTTCGGCCATTTTGAACGTTTAGTTAATTATTGACAGCTGCTTTGCTTGCACGTGTTTCGGCTCGTCTTCGATTTTACCTATTCAAAAAGATGGATCAAATAACCTGTACCAAATTTTGTGTGAAAAACGAAATTAAGTGCGCGGATGCATTCCGAATGTTGACTGTGTCATACGGAGAAGCTACTTTGGACCAAAGTAACGTTTATCGGTGGTACAAAATGTTCTCAGAAGGCCGAGAAGATGTGAACGACGAAAAGCGTGCCGGTCGCCCGAGCACTTCAACAACAGACGAAAAAATTGATGAAGTGAAGAAAATGGTATTGGCCAATCGTCGAATCACCGTTAGAGAAGTTGCTGAGGACCTAGACATATCGATTGGCTCGTGCCAATTATGTATTATAATCTGTAAGAATATTGAGACACAGATGAAGTATTAAAGGTTTGCATGAAATCACCAGTTTTTGGCAGATGTAAGAAGGAATTACTGCTTATATGAATTTGATAGTGACGCAATTCCATTTTTAATCCCGTCACTCGCGTTACATTCATCTATGTACAGAGTGGTCCAAAATAGTAGTTTCTTTTAAAAAATTAACAAATATTAATTAAAGTCATATACAGAGTTTCTTTAAAAGCCTTCTTAGAAACTTAAGGACATTTTTATTTCCGATTCATTTGATTATATGATACTTGACTTTAAAGATCATTAAAATAAATATTTTTTTAGCTTGTAAGCGCCTTTTTTTTAAATGTTAGTTCAAAGATCCGGTGTTTTTTTGCTTATTTCAATTAAAAAATCAGCAATAAAACTTTAACCAAGCCCTGACAGTTAGTACAGACTGGTTGATAAAGTTTCGAATTTTAGATTTTTCAAGTATTTCTTTGGCCAAAATTGCGTAAGCGGTTATCGCGCCAATCAAGAAGAAAAATTTATCATTAAAAAAACAATTTTGTTAGTTATACAAAACGAATAAGAATAATGCAATTAATTAGATTCAACAGGTAGTTGATATAACGGTTTATATATTTATTAAAGGGAAAGTTCAGTAATAGTGTAATCACGAGAAACGGTATGGACAAAGTCATTGGCTTCCGCTTACAATCCAATAAAGCAGCACAGGAGCAATTAAATTTAGATACTATGGCTTTGTGGCGCTGTATTTCCAGGTTCCCAGTAATAAGAAGTAACTGTTGGTTTTTCACTAGCGTCAGACTGCAAAGCAGGAAATGGTTGGGGATGCAATTAAAGTGACTAGCTAGGGAATCATTCGAATTCTGGAT